>JAGDQP010002215.1:85344-108154 GCA_022664845.1 Lepisma saccharinum
GGCTACGCAGGAACTCATATATATATATATATATATATATATATATATATTTTAAAAAGTAGAAATAAAGTGCAGTATTCTTAATAATTTTGTGGTTTGAATCCTATGTAAGTTTTAAAATTCACCTTCCAGTCCTTATGTGATAGGCTCTTATGATGTACACGCAAACCAAAATGGACATGCGAAATTTTAGAAGAGAACGTAGGAACCGAATTCATATTATACGTTTAAAATTTTATTACAAATATGTTTATTTTTGTAATACGTATGAAAACGAACATACAGAAAACATAAAATCCAGTTTTGGTTTACACAACAGGAATTTTTGTTTCGTAACATTACCTTCTTTTTATTACGCAAAACGTATTTGTATCAAATTATTTAATTTCTTCAAAACGTGCTCAAAAATAATTTATTTTTAATGGAAGTATAAAGTTTACCTATGTGTATGCTGAAGGATGAATATGCAACACTGTGTATACACTATTGATTTCAATGTATTAAATAGCTCCGAATTTTATCTAAGGCCTTTACGCAAATTTGGATCAAACCCAATAGATGATGATGGGAGAATTGGTGGAATGAAGAAAGTGGGAGGAAACCCATGGACACCGTTTTCATTCACCACGAAATCTATATGGCACGATCCAGGATCGAATCGGGAACCCCACGAACCGGAGGTGAGCCCTCTACCACTGAGCAACCGCGGCTCCAAAATAGCTCTCATACTTTATGGAATTTATTGTCATAAGAAGTTCCCAACTTGATAGTACAATTTTGAGAGCTGAAAACTCCAACTGAAATGAACTCAAATATATCATAAAAAACTTCAGTTGTGGAACATTTCGTTTGGGAGATGTAGCGTGGATAAAAGAAGAAATTGCTATTATAAAATTTGCTGTTAGTTAGGAAGGAAGAAAGGCACAGACGTCATTTTAGAAAGAAAGCCGATACGTCGAAACATTGAAAATAGTTTCTTTTTCGAAATTACTTACGGTGTATACACCTCTGAAACCACTTCATTTATCGTGTACGGACGAAAGAACGTAGAAGTTTCCTACATGTTGGCTGTCTTTTGTAAAATACGCCATAAGTAACGCCATATCTTCTTTCCCTTTCAAAACTATTACAATTTGTTGTAATTGCCTATTTTTCATGGCTATCTTCTGTAGCGAACACCACATATATTTGTTAATTTTACTTAGTGTTTACCGGCTAAGGTATTTGAAAAGAAAAAAAAAACTAACTTTGTAGCTGTATCAGTGTCGCTAGTTATTTACATAAAAAAATTTTTTTTTTAACCTTTATACACTGGGCAGGGATTTGAACGAAATCGTAGACTCTCACGTTGGGGGGCCTGGTGACCCCCTCCTAATTATCACAAGGTAATGATTGATACCTCGTTGAAAAGCTTATGGAACACTCATTCCAACGAGATATCACTTGTGGAATTCCCGCCCTATTCGTAGAAGAAACAAAAAATCCTAAAATATATGAAAAAAATTAGGGGGCCCTGGCAACCCACACAGTTACTCTACGCTGACAAAATGAATCTAATGTGTAGGCAATACACTTGTGACAATAATATAAAAAAAATGGTAGCCATTACTGCAATACAAAGCG
This sequence comes from Lepisma saccharinum, assembly GCA_022664845.1. Lineage (NCBI taxonomy): Eukaryota > Metazoa > Arthropoda > Insecta > Zygentoma > Lepismatidae > Lepisma > Lepisma saccharinum. The sequence continues at coordinate 86,968 of JAGDQP010002215.1, forward strand.
AGATAAAAATTCAGAACAAAATTCCTATAAAAACGCCCTGTATATAATTTTCGAAGGGCTGTTGCAGACCTTCACGTTGTCGCCTTCTTCCTCTCCCCCACCATAGTACCACGTTATATGCACAACATTTCTTTTTAATTATTGTCCATAGAACACACAACAACAAGAAATATGCTTCTAGACCAATTCAGTGAAAAGATAACTTGTCTTATATGGAACCGTCCAGAAAATAAATGTAATTTACGTCAAAAAACTGAGACTAAAAAAATTTGCCAACTTTGCCCCTCCCCCCTCTCCGCCATGGTAACCCCATATACATAAAATGCATATCGGCGGTAAGCTTCGTCCTTCAGGAACACATAGCTACCAAAATTCTCTTCCTAGCTTAATTAGGGGCTGAGCTATTAAGGTTTAAAGCCATGACGCAGCAGCTGCGTCCTTCGGCGTTTAAAGGTAAATCAACATTGATCACAGAGAAAGTAAACAAATGTAAATACTTGGGAGTATAACAAGCAAAAACGAGATCACGGAAGAAATAAAAAGTCGCCTAGCATCAGGGAAATGCATGTTTCTATTCCGTTCAAAAGCTCCTAACCTCGCATTAATATCAAGTAAGTTGAAATGAAAAGACAGAGAACGGTTATACTGTTGTTAATACTTTACGGTTGCGAAAGTTGGAGTACGACCCTGGCAAGTGAACATAAATTACGTGTGTTTGAAAATACCGTTTTGAGAAAGACATACAGGTCGAAACGGGAAGAGACAACCGGAGAATGGAGGAGACTGAATAATGAAGAACTCCACGAACTGTACGATTTACCCGATGTTGTAAAAATAATTAAATCGCGACGATCTAGATGGGCAGGGCATGTAGCTCTGATAGGAAAAAAACTAAGATCATTCCATCGTGGTTGCAAAGCCGGAGGGAAAGAGACAGTTGGAAAGACCGAGACGTCGTTGGGAGGACAATGTTAGAAGGGATCTTCAAAACGTAGCTCTATGTGATGAAAAACTGCCTTGACTTGAATTTTATTTATGCTTTTTAGGTATCTAAGGTTCAGACCGGGATAGGAGAAAGGAAAGGTTACAGGAAGGTGTCGATCAGTGCAAAAGTTGAAGGTACCACCCCGGCATTTGCCTGGTGTACTGAGGAAAAATCTCAGGATGGTCGGCCGCTGGGATTGAACCCACGACCTTATGAATGCTAAACCAACGCTTTACTACCGAGCCACGACCGCTCGGTGAAAACTGGCTTGTTGATGTCTAGGATAGAATCCAACAGAGAACGTGTTACTGCGGCAATGAACCTGAGACTTCCGTAAGCCTTACAGTTAGTTAGGTTAAAAGTAAGGGTGACCGATTGTTTGTAGTTTGAATATTGATTCATGAAAGCATATACAACATCCTTTTCTCCTCCGCTCTATAGGCAGAAACATCCACAAATTGGGATGAACACTGACTTTTCTCTGATATAAAGAAAATTTGCCTAATATTTCCAGGTTTTTCACACAGCTAGATACCACCCTGTTCTCACGTTTAGAACTGAAAATAAAAAAACAAGGATATGACAAATTTCCGATTTCTGAAGGAAAGGGAGGGGGGAGGACATCATCTCATGAGGTGTGAGCACTATACCAAATTTGACATTAGCGGCTATCACCACTCGGCGATTTTAAGCGTCAACGGTGGCATATGCTTGTTGATTAGAGAAAATACATTTCACCCTAGTAACGTTCAACTCCAGATGAGAGATGGTCAACCTCTGACTGGAGGTCGACGACAAATTCTGTGCTTCAGGGGAGGTCAAGTGGAGATCGCAGGCCAGGTAAGAGTTTGCTGGATGGGCCAGGCCAGCAAGGCTCGGTAAATAATTGGCTTGAAGTTCTTAAAAGATTGTTACTTTGACGACAGTCGAAATTTTTCGGTGCAGAGATGCAGTAAAAATTAGAGTTAAAGAACTGCAACTGAAAATTAAAGGAAGAGAAATGAGGTGTATAAAAAATTGCAGTGTAAAAGTCACCTGGGAAGAAAAGTAAAAACAGTTTGTAGTGAAAAGATGTTAGCTAAAAAATTAACTGGTCCAGAACTTGCTTGGTAATGCTAGAACAGGAAACCTAACCTAACCAAAAGGTTCGAACCTCACGGCCGACCATCCTTACTGAGATTTCACTCAGGTTCACCAGCGAATGCCGGCATGGTACCTTAAAACCCTGGGGACTACCTTCGCCATCTCCCACCCTACCCGGCGTGATCCAAAGATGCCTAAATGCCAATGAATTTAATTCAAATAATTGCCAAGACTAAGATGCTAACTGCAGTAGCCCAGAGGCGTACAACCGGATTTTTTAAAATTTATTTAAGGCTTTACACATCTCAGGCTCAGACCGGTATGTGTACGGGAGAGGATGTTGGAAGGTAGTGACCAGGACCTAGTTAATATGTATCATCCCGGCATTTCCCTCGTATGACTGAGGATAGCCCCTGGAAAAAACTTACGAGTGGAGAAGAGTTTCGGGCGTGCCTACTATGTGCACAAGCAGTAAAAAGAGGTGGGCAGATATACATGATATTCAAACAGAAACTGAACCAAAGGGCCTACGTTCCAGTCACAACATAAAAGGTACCCTACTGTACCTGCCTGCTTATGGAATGATACTCAGATTGAACGATGATCTGAATTTAGAGATACCAATATTATTGTAATCCAAGCTAGGTCCGACTGAAAGGATAGATTTACGTTCAACTTCTGAATCGTCCAATGTATACATTAGTGCGCGTCAACTAACTTTGCTTTGGCGTTGGGTTAGCAATAGGAAGGTCCTGGGAACGATCCCAACGGCTCCAGAACCTGACAGGTTTTTCTCAGTCATACGATTCAAATGCTAAGATCGTACCAAGTAACTCGGCTCTGGCCGACCTTCAAACACCCTTTTCCAGCCTGACAACCGAATGGGTCACAAAGAATGTGTATTGTCTGGATCGATGTTCTTCATGCTTTCGATATTAAAGGATGCAAATTCCTCACACAAAAGAGTTACATTACTCTTAACCCTCCAGTACTACGCTGGGGTACTCAGGACCCCAACAAATAATTACTTTAACATAACTGACAAGTGCTGCCATCTAAACAAGCAATTTTTTAAGTAGTCGTTTGCCATCGAGTGAGCTAACTGAAAGTGTGTTCAGTCTTCTTGTAGAGTTAAGCTTGTGCAGGTCGTAAGGTGTGGTTGGAGAGGGGGGTGGGGGAGAATTAAATGAAAAAGAAAACAGTGATCCCAAATAAAGTTTCACAAGGGATTAAAATGGATAATTTTAATTTGGAGTCTCCAGGACCCCAGTTTAGCATTCTTGTGATTGAATTTAAGGGCGTGTTAAGGAGGTGTTTCCTTACCTATACCAAAGGCTTCTATGCAGAACGAAAGCTATTATTCTGTAAATGAATATATATCGGAAAATTAAGTCGTATTTACTTTTCTTTAACATAATGACATCACGGTAATAGCCTAGGACATACGAATTTACGCAATTGACAGTATGACCATCTACATTACCTACAAAAGAGAATGTACACTTATTCGATTAAAACCAAATACATACTATGCACAAGGCTATATTGGTAGAGCGTGATCTTGCATCTACTTGAGGAATGTTCTAGAGTAAGTATACCCTTCGAGACTCACTCAACGGAAGTATCAAAACATCTTTATACGCTATTACAAGGGGGACAAACTGACGTCTTTTGTATTTGTATTATAAAAACTGACGTAACAAAATATTATAAAAATAAGTTTGTCCCCCTACGGTAATTTTGACACCGGAAATTGTCACGGGAATTTTGTTACCTAAATATTAATTAATATGTAATTTTTTCACAAAATAGAAGAACTGACTAACAGGTGATTTTTATCACTGCATGCAGAGACAGTCGAGCCCGCAGCTAAGGGTTTTTTTTTTACGGTAACCAAGCCCATCTTTGTCCTTCTAATGTTAACTTGGGAGGGGGGCAAATAAAAATCTGCTTTGTAGAATAGAAACTCACATGAACTTCTTCCCCGCCTCTTAAATTTTCCATAGCTTCCTATTGCTATAGGCGGCCTGAGACTGTTACTAATTTAGGTATTAACAATAAAAAATGCTTCATTTAGAAATTGTCCCACTGTTCCTACATGGGTGGAAACAGTTTCATGAAAAGACGCATTTTAATGAAAACAAATTCAGAATTCTTAACATAAAAATAACGAAGAATTCGTAATAAGAATGAAGACTTCCCCTCTGAAAATAAAACAGTGATACCTAACCGAAAAAAGATGTTATCATCTAAAGTTTATAAACTTGACGATAGGAATTGAATCGCTAGTTGGAAGAAGGAAATAAACGCCAAAAACGAAAAAGTTTTGTTTTTGCGTGAAACGTTGCGTATAGAATAGATACACAATGCCAGCTAGAAGAAAGAAATTGTTTATACAATACACAATTTCTTTCTTGCCGCTGACACTGTGAATCTATTCACTGAGACTCTCTTGGCACTAAAAAACTATTTTCGCCATTTTGGCTTTTATTTCTTTCATCCAAGTACCCACTCAATTATTTTTTACTAACGAACGAATGTGTTTCTAAAACATACTTTCTTGTCTGTGAATTCTAGAAAAACGTTGCTCTTTCCCCTCATATCGCTTCAGGTAAGTGTTTGGGGATCGGTTTACTTTATCTACTCCAAAGAAAGTAAAATATTAGGAACGGAAAGTGTGCAGCAGCGCAATAAGGGAGAAATAATTACACTACGTGGGAAGATCTGGAATAATATTATCATCTGGAAAAATGTTAGATATATATAAAATAATCAAACCCACTGTAGAATATCTTATAAACAGTAAAAGAAGGCAAAATCTAAAAAAAAAAAAAAGCCATCTCAGTGTGACGCCATTCGTATTCCTCCGTGTCCCACCATATAAGGTTCTGATTCAACAAGTGCGCGTATTTTACCAATTATTTATTGTAAGTAGTTTCTGTAAGAGGTTTTCTATCGCTACCTCCGGGTTGTGCGTATGGAAGTGCCAGGGATATATTTTTTAAAAGAACAGGTTGTATAGTGGGTACTATATTGATCATTAGCTGGCTCAAGTTTGGAGTAGATAAAGTAAACCTTGTCTAATGTTTGGCAATAATAATTTGCAATGCTGGCACATGAATGTTTTACTTGTAAATTATATACAAAACCATTACGAGAACATTTTGTCCATGCTTTTAATGACTGACATCTCGCCCATTATGTTCTTCTGGTATTTGTTTCCACTACGAGAGGTTGTTAATCAGCATATCGCTGTTAGGCCTAATACATTCCTTCCTTATTATTTTAACTATAAAGTTGTTAAGTTCTATGTGATGTTCTACGTTAAAAGAACAGGCATTACTTCCGAAGTTGGTCGTCCGTCTGGTTTTCGACTAAAAGCCTGATGAAATCTACGAAAATTTAAAAACCATAATTTTTACGTCTAGTTCACTGGTTTTCTGTTTCGTTCGGTTACCGCGCAGGGTGGAGATGTTTGCATTTATTATTAACAATTGCTCTCTTGCATTTTCCTTCATTATCTTAAATTAGTGACCATGGGAACGTGGAGGTTAGGTAAGGTTTGGTTCGGTCATGTATATTATCAAAATAAACTTTCATATTTATTATTAATAATTGCTTTCTTGCATGTTTGTAGATTCTCTTCAATTACTGATCATGAGAACGTGGAGGTTAGGTAAAGTTAGGTGCGGTCATGTATCTTTACACTTTTTGTTCTTATATAAGTCACAGTTCTTTTCGTCGGAACAAAGCTTACCACTTTCTGCAATTTGTTTTTAGATTTATTAAACCATGAGTTTCACACAGTTTCAAAAGATTTTCTTCATTATAGCCGTATAGTTTCACAAACTGCAATGCTGTTAACCCACATCCTTGGTAATGTCCCTCTACACCTGTAGCCATGTTTACAATATAAATGCTCGTAACTTTCCCACAATCCAATCATGCGGTAACCTTCCGCCAAGTAGTTCCCTCCGCTTCCCAAATAGTTCCATGTTTATCACCTTTTATATAATAAAATAAACTCAACTTCCGCTCTTCTTATATATTATCAGCCACACAAACGAGCAAATTATCCATTTCTTCCCTGTTAAATTTTACTAGAAACGGGCGACCAACCTGGGAAGTTAACCCAAAGAACTTGTGTAACTGTTCGCATGACTGTTCTTGCATAAGTGACAAAAGAACCTAAAATAATCTATTTGCCAATTCTTGTATTTACTGACAGTACCACCGCCCCAAATATCGTATAAAGGTGGTACTCCTTTGACTGCTTCTCGTAAAATACATCCGGTACTTTAACAAATACACTAAGACGCTACGTATTAAATACCGATTTCGGGGTGGAATATAATATTGTATTCTTTCCAGCATAAGATAACCAGAATGTAGTTGAACTTGTATATTGCGTATACAAGATTGCTAATCTCTTGGGTGCGTCCCATTATCTATTACATAAAAACGCAATGTTAACTCAAATGAAAGAGTACGACCAACCATACCGAGAGCCTTTTAATTTAAAAGCCTTGTAAGAGGTAAGGACAACTGTAAGTTTTCCAGTTTAGTCTGAAGAATTATCGTTTTTAATCATTGAACCACCACCCTTTTGACAAGGAAAAACAATCGAATTCGAAAAAACCTCCGTTGCCTCAATTCTCGCCTGGTATTTTCCCATAAAATTAATTTACATTTTATTTTGTTCCATACGAATGTATTAATAAGCACGCAAACTTTTTTTTGCCTAAATCTTCCTCCAATTATTTATACATAATTTTAAAGCAGGGGGTCTTTCAGGACTGGGCTGAACGTTCAATGATCTCTGTATGTGGTCAGGGTCTAATTATCGACCTTTCCTTTAACTTCAAGTTCTTTACTAATTACTGAGATTGTTGTTAACCGAAAACAATGCGTTCGGGGTACAAGTACAGTATTTCAAGAATTTTGACATTACTTTCATTACCACAAAGGACTTCCCAATAACATTTTCATTTTACAAACAAATGACAATCAACGAAAGCCATCTACTTACAAGAGGAAACTCATTCTTCTTTTTCCCTGGCTTATCGGTTTACAAAGCAGTATAAGGCACTTGATTAATATAACTGCATCAAAATACAAGCATTAAAAAATACTGTCTTTCCAAGATGACGCGATATTCGACAGATATTTTCTTTACATCCCTTCCCATCCATCTGTCTACTGCAACAACGAAAATGGTTGATCACATTCGTCATATCCCTTCTCTGACGTCACTTCCTGGTGAAATTTGTTTTGTTTTGCTGGTTGCGCTTCAAGAGCTCGAGAAGTATATTGTGAAATCTCAAAAAAGAATATCTGACGAAATTACACTAGAAAGCTAATCGTCATTGCAACTCACTATTATTGAAAGTATGGAAATCCCAATCAACAGATGTTGAAATCATTTTTTTATTAGCAATGGAGGAAAAATGTTCCTTCACTCAACAGTTCTATGCTTTACAATAATAATAAGACATCGCCCACAGTTTAATGTTAACAAATTTTCTGCTTTTTAAGATTTGAAGTAACAATTATAGTGTCTAAAACTTTTCTATTTTTCGCCCTCTCTTTTTTCTGCTACAAACTAACTCTATGCCTTATGGGACTCGCAAGTTCATCGCCGCAGTAACAAACGTTCGCCATTGGATTCTATCCTGGGCAATATCAAGCCAGTTTTCATCACGAACACCTACTTCTCGAAGATCTCTTCTAATATTGTCCTCCAAACGACGTCTCGGTCTTCCCAATGGTCTCCTTCCATCCGGCCTTCCAACCAGGATAGAATATAATCTTCGTTTTCCCCATCCGACCTACATGGCCTGCCCACGTTAGTCGTCGCGATTTCAGTATTTTTACATCTGGTGAATCGTAAAGTCCGTGGAGTTCTTCATTATACAGCCTCCTGCATTCTCCAGTCATCTCGTTCCGTTTTGGCCCGTATATCTTTCTCAAAACCTTATTTTCAAACACGCGTAATTTATGTTCATCTGCTAGGGTCGTACTCTAATTTTCAATTTCCTTGATATTAATCGCGATGTTTGAAGTTTTTGGACTGAATAGAAACATGCGTTCCCCGATACTAACCGACTTTTTTATTTCTTCCGTTACCTTATTTTTGCTTGTTACGTATGCTCCCTAGTATTTAAAGTTGTTTAATTTCTCTGTGACCTCATCCCTAATTCTTATGTTTTTATTTTCTTCATTCCCTGTGTTTCCGCAATGTTATCACGTATTTTGTTTTATCTATGTTTACCTGTAGACCTAACTCATCGCACGCTTCTACTAAAACATCGGTGTTGCTTTGTAGTGCATCTATATCGTCCCCTATTAAATCTACATCATCCGCGTATACAAACAGTTGATTCAAACCATTCAATGATAGCCCCTTTTTGTCCCCTTTAATTTTTAAAATCGCATATTCTAACGCAAAGTTAAACAATAGTGGTGATAAGGTATCGCCTTGTTTCAATCAGTTGCGAACCTTGAAACACTCTGACATATTATTTCCTTTCCGTACTCTGCTTATGGGATCGTTGAGACACATCTTCACTGGTTGACTACTTTTTTCGGAATTCCAAATCGTATGGGGATACTGTATAACTTTTCCCTTTTGATAGAATCATATGTGTTCTTAAAATCAATGAATAGCTGGTGAACCGTCCCATTGTATTCCCATTTCTTCTCCAAAATTTGTCTCAAGGCGAAAATCTGGTCCAACGTGGATCTATTTTTTCTAAATCCACATTGGTGATCTCCAATTATTTCATCTACGTATACACTTAGGCATGTTAACAGAATATTACTTGTGTAGAATTTTATAACCTGTAACAGGTTGAAAGTAACGAGATTCCGCGGTAATTATTACAGCCGATTTATCGCCTTTTTTGTAAATCGGAACTATTATTGAGGCTTTCCATTCCTTTGAGAGCTCCTCCTTTCTCCATATAGCCCTTATCAATTTATGTAGTTCCTTGATTAGTGCCGTTCCTCCTATTTTAATTAATTCGGCTGGAATATTGTCTATTCCTGGTGATTTCAATTTCTTTACCGACATTTCGATCTCAATCTCGCTAGGTTCGGGAATCCACGGTTGTGTGGTATGTATTTCAAATTCCTCTGTTTGTTCCCCGTTGTGTACATTAAGAAGTTTGTCGAAATAACTTTTCCACACATCGACAATTTTAGTCGGATGGGCCTGAAGATCTCCACGTTCATTTCTAATCATTCCTAACATCGGCTGGTAACCTTTCCTTAACGACTTTATCCCTTTGTATAGATCTCGTATGTATTTCCGTTTTCCTTTATCTACTGAATCTTCTGCGTCAGATATTGTCGCTTTTTGTTTCTGAACCCGAGTGTGGCGTTTCGTTTCGCGTTACTGTAGTGGTTGGTATTTGCTTCGCTTTTACTACCTAGCCATCGTTGCCCTGCTACTTTTCGTTCCTCATGGAGCTTAAGGCATTCTTCATCAAACCAAGGTTTGTTTTTCTGTTGTTTCTTCTCACCTACGCGTTCCTTCGCTGTGCTCTTAATTGTTTCACGGATTGCCTCCCACATCTTACTTACATCAATTTCATTATTATCATCATTATTATTACTCGAGTCGGCTAGGATTTCGAGAGTTCTAGTTGGTAATCTGCTTTTATGCTCGGATTATTTAATCGTTTAACTTCGAATTTCAGTTGTTTTGGCCCGTTGCTTTCTCTGTTCGCGATGCATAACTTTTGCCTTACTTTTGTGATTTCTAATTGATGGTCGGTGTCACCTTCCGCTCCTCTGTACGACCTAACATCCATTATGTTGGTGTGTCTTCATCTGTCTACTAATACGTGATCGATCTGGTTGAGAGTTTTGCCGTCCGGAGATACCCATGCCTCTGTGTTCAAAATACGTGCTCTTTACCAGTAGGTTTTTCGAAATCGCGAAAGTTATCAGTCTTTCTCCATTGTTGTTGGTCCTTTCGCGAAGGCTGTATTTACCTATAGACCTATAGTAGATCTATATTTTTCTTTCCTCCCTACCTTTGCATTGAAATCACCCAACACAATTTTCGAATTATACTTCGGAATCCGGTCAAACAGCCTTTCTATAATAGCTCATCGTATATCTTTTTCGTTATCATTAGCCACCTCGGTCGGAGCATAGACATTGACTAGAACCGTGTTGCCCCATCGAGTAAGTATCGTAACGTACGATAGCCTTTCGCTTACGAACTATACAGTATATTCTACTACTTCTACTATTCTACTACTTCTACTGCAACAACTACTAATACTATTATTACTGTTACTACTGCTGCTGCTACAATGACAACTAGTAACTCTGTCTTACAGAATTCAAAAGTTCATTGCCGCAGTAACAAAACGTTAGCATCTACTTCTCGAAAATCCCTTCTAATATTGTCATTCCAAAGACATCTTGGTATTCCCAACGGTCTCTTTCCCTCCGGCTTCCCAACCACGGTGGAATATAATCTTTTTCCTCATTTTAGCCCTCAGATAGCACGCAAGTTTATGCCAAGCTTGTACTAGCACTGAATTTTCCATGCAACGCTAAACTTAACGTATTTCGCAAAGAACAACATGGATTCCTTCCCCAGAGAAGCACAACAACTGCAACTTACACCTTAATTGACTGTATTCTACGGACTGTGAACGAAAAGGAATTAGTTTTAGGTATATTCTATGACATTATTAAGGCCTTTGATCTTGTAAATAATCACCAAATACCGCTTTAAAAAGTAGAACACTATGTAGGGTTATCACATGACAGACTTTTAAAAAGAGGACATCTTCACAATTCGTAAAAAAAATAAAATTAAATTAAAATATCAACAAATGTCCTAATGGCATAGCTAGAAAATATTATTTATGCAATTAAACTTTTACAATACCAATCACGAAAATTGTAATGCAATGTTTCAGGTCACCATTTCAATAATTAAAGAAAAAAGCACTACACTAAACTTTTGTGTTGTGTGTATTATTATTCTCACAAATGTAATTCTCAAACTTACACTCAAAATGTAGCATAGGGAGACTTCTTGAAATATTTAGATATTTCATACATTGAAATATTTGCTGTTGTTTTCGTATGTAAATTTGTATATAACATTGTTGAAGTTCAATACGATTATAGCAATAAGTCCTACCAACGAAAAAAGATACAAAAAATTATCACTGGCAATCATCTTCATCTGCTTCATCGAGTTCAGAATTTGGAATTTTTTTGGATGAACCAATTTCAGAAAGTAGCTTCTTATTTTGCAATAGATAATCATAAAATTGTGCACAAGTGAATGCTTTATAATTATACTGCGCACATATAATTCCCTTAACAGACTCAATACTGAGCCTGTTCCTATCTTTTGTCCATTGACTGTTTACAAGAGAAGAAATCCTTTCTACACTAGCATTGTGACTAGGAATAGAAAAAACTCTGCAATTTTCAGTAGCTCGGAGCAACAAGATACATTCTTGGCTTGTTGGAAATATTTACACCAGATATAATTTGATAACAGTTCATCTGTTTCATTATTAACATAATTAGTCACGAACTTCTGAAAATTGCAGAACTGGTCACAGCCACTTGTATCATCTATTCTAAGGGCAATGTAAAGCCAACATGTACGACAAGAGATGACAGCACTATCTCCGTATATGTCTAATGTATTTTTATCGTTGCACGAAATTTCAATGCTGCTCCTACAAATTCAAACTTAGAGAGTTTAAACTTTCAGGGAAGATAGTTCATAACCAAGTCACGAGTTCTACCCGTGCTGATGTTTTATTTTCTTTCTTGTTCATTGGTGAAAGTGCTTCACTGTTATATCCATAACAACAATGAAACGATTTTAACAAGGAACAAGAAAGAAAATGAAAAGTCGGAACGGATAGACCTCGTCGTAAAACTTGTCGTCTACTTTCGACGAAGATACAGCACTCCGAACACAATTTTTGTGTTTATTAGTGTTCTGGTGGGCTTGTAGGTCACACACCCCTGTAAAATAATTATAAACCATTTCAGTATGATTGATAATAGATCTCATTATAGGAAAATGTCTGAATATTCTAATATTTATTTAACTCCTTTACTTAAATAACTGGTGGGACAAATATTGTGAGAAGGGACGCAAAGAAATATATCATAAGCTTTAAGAAGTCAGGGGCGCAAAGAAATATATCATAAGCTTTAAGAAGTCAGTTTACACTCAACGATCTTTGCATTAGAAACACCCGACATGAAATGAACTTGTCCTGGAAAGGTCCATAACACATGGCGTCCACGTTATGCGCAGGTAATACAGACGACGTGCATCACTAGCGAAGACATTAAAACGCAGTAGACGTTCGTCATGGGCAAACAGGGTGATGTGAGTGTCTTTGACCGAGGGCAAATTGTGGGGGCACGAAGGGCTGGTGCTAGTATATCTGAAATTGTGGGTTGTTCCAGGACTCATGTCAAAGGTGTACCAACAGTCTTAGTTTATTATATACATACTTTGGGTTGAATGACGGTCATACATCCGCCAGACCAGTCACATGCGAGGTGAGCGACGAGTAACACGTATGGTATCTCAGCACAGACGTGTCACAGTGGAACAATTGACCCACCAGTACAACAGTGGGCCAATTCCAGCAATAACAATCCACGGGCTGGGTATAGGAGCCGCAGACCAAGAAGAGTACCTATGACAACACAGCGGCATCGACAATTACGGCTGAAATGGGCAAAAACAAGACGTCATTGGACTATGGATCAATGGAAAAAGGTTTTCTGGAGTGAAGCCTGCTTTTTACTGAACCACGTCGATGGCGAGTGCGAATTTGGCGTAAACAGCATGAGTTCATGTTTCCTGGTTGCACAATTGGAGTCTGACATGCCGCCGGCGACGGTGTTATTGTCTCGGGAACGTTTTTCTTTCATTCCTTAGGGCCATTGGTCATCATTCGTCACACATTGATGACGAAAGGTATCGCGATCTGTTAGCTGATCATCTGCACCCATATCTTCAGGCAAAGTTCCCTGATAACAGTGCAATTTTCCAACAGGATAGCGTGTCATCGAGCTGAGATCACTACAGAACGGTTGTAGGAACATGACAAAGAATTCTCAACACTACCCTGGCCTCCAAACTACAAAACGAGACGAGACAACGTTAATTTTGGTCTCGTCGACAACACTGTATCTGTGTTTTCTGCTTAAAGGGTGTTAAGTCCAAAATGTGCTATATTGAGTTTGCCCAGAATTGTTGTAAAATAAGGAGCTACTGCAGGGTAAAGAGAGCTAAGAACAATTCCACCCCTGAGCCTAGTTGCTCATCAGTGAAATTTTGGATTATGTGAAACAAAACACAAACATGTTTATGTTATTAAGGCTCAATCCAAGTGGTTTTCCCGCCTTTTTCGTTTTACGCCAATTATTCAAATTTCAGTACAAGAAAACAGAAATTAACTTTCACGGACCAAAGTTCGTTTCGTCCTTTAATAATGAGTACAATTAGTATTTATTAAATGCTAGTAGTAGTTTTCTATCAATATTTTATTAAAACTAATTCTACTCATTATTGAAGGACGAAACGATCTTTGGTCTGTAAAAGTTAATTTCTGTTTTCCTATACTGAAATTTGAATAATTGACGTAAAACGAAAAAGGCGGGAAAACCACTTGGATTGAACCTTAATAGGCACTATAAGAAAACATAAATATGGTACTAGAAAAAAAGAGTTAAAATTACAATATTTTACTAGACTAACTCTCGTTCAAGAAGGGCTTAGTCATATGGCTGTCAAAATATACAATCAGCTGCCAACACGTATAAGAAATGAAGAAAGCATAAATAGATTCAAGAAACAGTTAAGGGAACACTTGCTGGATAAGGCATATTACGATGTCAAAAAATTCTTACCATAAAATTCCACAGCGCCTCAACTAACTACTGCCTGTATCACAAATTCATTGTCTATATTACAAATTTATTTTCAAAGTAAAAAACTTATTGTCTATTCTATACAACATTTTAATATCGTGCAATACCATTTATTAGTGATTATTATTATGTATTTTGTAAAGCTATTATGTATTATGTACTGTTATTATGAATTATGTATTATTGTATTATGAATTATGTATACATTTGTTCACAAAACTATATAACAAATTTATTGTCCATATCACAAATGTTATTGTATACTTTACAATACGTTTAAACCTCATTTGACTGTACTCCACGAAATATAAATATCGAGTAATACCATTGGTAGCGTCTGAAGTCTCCAGAAACCAATATATATTTGTTATTGTAGTAATATATATATATATATATATATATATATATATATATATATATATATATATTAAATTGCAATGGCTATCCTTACCACGCTAAATCACGCATCAAGTGTGTTACAAAGTTGTGGCAAAATTGACGATCACAAACCTTCCGCATAAAATTGGCAGAAGGCTCGTTTGAGATTTAATGTTTTGAATGTTTGAATTTTATTTATGTACTTTAGGCATCTTAGGCTCAGGCCGGGATAGGAGAGAAGAAAGGATTTGGGAAGGTAGCGGCCAGGGCCTGTGTTGAAGGTGCCATCCCGGCATATGCCTGGTGTGACTGAGGAAAAACCTCAGTCAGGATGGTCGGCCGCTGGAATCGAACCCAGGACCTCCTGAATGCTATGCAAACATTCTACCACTGAGCTACGACGGCTCAGTTTTGAGTTTTAATGTATCACATTCAGTATAAAGGTATTATAATTTGTCAATGAATTAATTGATTAACAGAAATAGTACTGTATTTTGTAATATAATTGCGTGTATATAGATCTTATATACAAATCTTTCGGAGTTAAGCGTGAGATGTCTCGTGAACATAGGACAAGCCCCCCCCCCCCTTCGCTGGTTGGATTCCATTGGTATGTGTAAACACGATTGGAGATTAAATTCATGATTTATCTCATATCATGTAGAGTGGGACCCCTCGGGAAAATCATCCATGTTCTGCACATAGCTACGCCAAGGATAAATCTCTTGGCTAGGAGTAATGGTAGCGTGTTCGCTTAGTAACTGGAAAACCGGGGTTCGAACCCGGCAGGGCAAAGAAATTTTTATCTTCCTTTTGGACATCTATATTTCTTTTTGATCGTACTTGTAAACATTTCTCCTCTTCCTATCCTCTTGTATTAAAAAAAAACACATTTTACACAGTTTTTAAAATTGTATGCATTCGACGAAATTAGGTTAAACAATGCTGGTTAGATAATTATTTTTTTCTTTCATTAAACGCAATACAAACACCGAAAAGTAAAGTACAGATCATTATGTTTTTCATGAAATGCCTTGCTTGTGAAGAATCAACGAAGCAACCTTCATAGCTCTAACACAGGATCAATCTGCCGTTCCAGTTTCTAATTTAAGCTTGTATGCATGACTTTACTTCAGAAGAAGTCTTCGTGGCATTGTACCTACGTTGCCTGTCGTGCCTGTTTATATTGCCAAACTGTAGGGTCATGGCACTAAATATCGAACACTTAAGGTCAGTCATTTGAATATTTATTAGTTATTTTTTACCAGTAGCAAACAGACCTTTCTCTTATTAGTACAATCTTAACAGAATATCTAGTGGTTGAAATATACTCATTCTAACTGTTAAAATGAACATTTTAGAAGACCTAGGGTCTCTTAAATTGCACAGCTTTGTTTCTTCAAACATCGAACGGGCTGCGCTAAATATCGATCACTGAGGTTTTATTTTCGAACAGAACAGTTCATTTTAAAACAACTTAACTTTAAAAGTTTATACACTTTCAGTATCATCTTGAGCACATTTAACTATTCTAAAATAAAAGCCAGCAGATCAAATACAAGAACAAAATGCATAATAAAATGTCCTAACCAATAAAATGTCAGTTTCTAATTTCATGATATCTGCCAAGAGTGAGCCGAACATGTTTTAGACTTTTTTTATTTCCTTTCTTTTTCTTCACTTGATTCTTTAGTTCTTCCCTGTATTCCTTGGAAGATATTGCATAGGTTTTCCGTAACCTAAACTGATGAGGTTTCTGTGGCGCTGTAGGAAGTTTGAGAAAGTCTCTGAATGTATCCTCACTACTACTTGAGGAAGGTGAGCTTGCCAATTCTGAAGCTATTTCTTCCTCACGCAAGAGTTTCGGCTTGTGAATTTTTACCCCACTTTTTGAAACGACAGCACCTGGAAGATCCTTCTTAGGTGATGGTGCGTACACCTCTAAGCGTTCGTTATTCCATGAGAAATCACAACTGTCAGTCATCTTGTCGTTTGGATCAAGCAATAAAATTTCAGCTGTTGCACTGTAGCGGGTTTTAGCACTTTTCCAATAAGCGTACAAATCTGGGTCACCACTATTCTGCTCCTCACCATCACAGTTTAATTTGTCACTGAACTTATCAAGAACATGAGGTGGCAGGAAGCCTTCAAGATCATCAAACACGAATTTTAACTTCTGATGAGAGGTAGGGATTGCGTCTTGAGGAGATGAAGTGGTGCTTTGATCACTCTCCGGCGGTAGTCTTTCCACTGAGATTTTTAGAATGTCTGCAACACACTTGCTGTAGTCCATGGCGTTAGGATCTAATGGATAAAGACCGCACTTACGGAATCCACTTTTCAAAATATCAGGTTTAATGGCATCGTCCCAAACTTTCTTCAACAGTGACCTTCGTCACTGATGCACCAAGAGTTCGGATTTTCTCGTCCTGAAGAGTATTATCCCATGCTCGCTTTAAGGGTGAAAATACACCAACATCTGCTGGTTGCAGAAGATGAGTGGCATTTGGAAACATACAATACAGCAGTATTCCATGATAGTGACAATATTCACTGACTTCAAGGGATAGATGACTGCGATGCCCATCAAGGAAGAGAATAACGGAAAGTGCGACTTTTTCTGCTTCTAGCCATGACGTGAATTCCTGAAGGTATTTCAAAAAAGCTGGCGCCCTCATCCAGCCACTTGCTGTTTTTTTCGTAGATCCACGACTCGGGAACACTATCCTTGATTAATTGCTGAAGCCTTATATTGGGGTAAACGATCATTGTTGGGGCGCAACGCCCGTCGGCACAGAAGTTGCCGAGAACTGTTATTCCTTCTTTCTCCTGAGATGTAGCCTTTATTTGAAGCTGTTCCCCTCTGATTCCCAGGTACTTTCCTGAAACCTTGTGAAACAGGAAGTTCGTCTCGTCCGCGTTGAAGATTCTGCTTGGACTTTTCATAATTGATCCTATGCCCTGAGAATCAAGGTAGCTCGATAGCCCAGAAAACCAGCCGCGTATTCTTTCTTCAGAAACCGCAGCCCTACCCTTGCTAATGGTTTCAGCCTTATTCTGAGAGAGTTGAGGATGTCGTCTCATGAAACTCCTGAACCAAGATTTTCCAGGCCTTCCGTGCTTGAAAGGTGTACTTCTTCCTGAAGCCAGCACAATTTGTTGAACTGTATCAAGCAAATTACTCTTCTTCAACGGAAACCCTCTCTTTGCCATATTCATCACCCATTCAGAAATTCCATCTTCTTCTTGGGAACTCAGGAACGGCTTCCGGCCAAGAGAAGACTCAATCCTTTGAGACCCAGATAATTTATCACTTAACGTTGTTAAAGGTACCTGGTATGTTTTCGATGCCTGCCTTTGGGACATCATACCTGATTTTACCTTCTGAATAGCTTCGATTAAAGCAGATAACGAATACTGGCATGGTTTCAATTTCGTGGCAGGTTTCGCCTTGGTATAAGGGACCCCTTCCTTGTTCGGGTGCTTAATTTTGCCCATTGTCAAGCTCTGAGCAGTGGTTAAGGAAACACAACAAAAACTGTAAACTTAGGCCTAATTTTATTACGATTAACTTTTACTAGTTTATTCACTGCAGAGAAGGACAACCTCTAAACAGCGACATACTGGAATAATTCGGTCAGCACGACATAAGGCACTGGCTTTTCAAAATATTAAGACAAAGGAAAATGTAAATAGGACCCATTTCTGATACGATTTTGAACCTGTGGCCTATTTCATAAAACTTACAAATTTACAAGCGTATTTTACAAGTTCCAATTTCTATGAAACGGAAAGGCAAATAATATTGAAAAAGCACCACTAGGGAGAGGTGCACTTAGTCTATATTATAATTGTCATCTACATTCACGGTTTCATGAAAAATAGATATGCCTATGGAGTACTTAATAGATTTTACAACTCATAGGCCTACTCTGGTATTACACTAGTTTCTTTTATGACATAGGTCCTAAGTGGACGCCTTATAAGCCATGATCATAGAAACGCGGCCTTCTATTCAAAGGGAAACACTAACTTATTTAAATTAAACTTTAAATCACAAATACCCCCTTCAATTACATTGTGTTCGATAAAAAAGCACACCCTTCCTTAAATGAACCTCTTTTATCGAACGGCATTTCGATATTATGAACTGGGTTTCAAATATCGAACACTATTTTCTTTTCGCGTTAAATATAAAAATATGTGAAAAATAGCATCATATCGAACAAATAAACACGTATTTATGTTAACAAAGGCTATTATTCAAAGGATACATTATAATTATACAATCACACAGGGGAAAACTGGCTCGGAACTGCTGCAATGCTCCTTACGAGAAAAACAACGATATCTCCAATTTTCCGCCACAGTCACAGACTATAATTTTTTCCCGCGTACGCTGACATCGAAATGTGTCGACCTATCGATTTTCATGAAGCGAAATTAACAAGGGTGCGTTCAGAAACTTCAGATAATACGCAACGCTTTCAGCATTCTTACGTTTTTGCAAAATATGCGAAGTGTTCGATATTTAGAGGCCGTTCGATATTTAGTGCCATTACCCTATGTCTGTTAGATTAATATGTGTGTAATTATGTGTAAGTATGTGTTCATCTCTTTAATTACGAAGTAAGTAGGGTTGGTCAACCGAATATTTAATGAAGTGTGTTATATCTATGGTATTATTGTGCAATCTGTATTTCTGTCTATGATGTAATTAAGTTTATTCTGTGTTATCATATACTGTACTAATTGTCGTTTTCCTTTAGAGGAATCTTTTTTTATTCATTTTAGTCTTTTTAGCAAGAAAACATTCTTTCTGGGTAAGAGTACTCAATCCGTTAACTCCGAAGTTCTTTTTGGTGGGAAAAGTTTCAGTCATTTCTAGCCAATGGCGTGTTGGCTTTTTTTCTTTCAAATTCAAAACATCAGTTTTGTTCTGGAAGGGGGCGAGAACCCTATTTAAGCGCTCGTGGGTGGGCCGGGCAGGACTCGTGAACTGACCATCACCTACAGTGTGGGCAAAAAGTCCATTTACATGCTAATAGCATAGTACAGTTAGACATGTATATAAACATTGTTATGAATACAAAAACCAGTGGTGCAATGGGGGGTATACGCGGGTATACCCACCTAAAGTATTTGAGCATACCGTATACCCACCTAAAATTTGTGAAATATGCAGATATATGGTATAGTAAGTGAGAGCTTTCGTTACAACGAGCGAAGCGTATACCCACATAAAAATTTAGCATTGCGTCCCTAACAAAAACAGTATATTTTTTACTATTGTTGAGCAGATTCACTCTATTATTATTTATAATTAACATTATTGTTGAGATAAGAATTTCCCGCCATAAGCTGAGTCCTATGCATGTCACGTTCACTTCGGTTAGTGTGGGAAGGACTTGGCAGAAGAACGTAGTCCACTGCATTCAGTCGAGAGAGTTAAACCATGGCGGATAAAAGTGCTTTCACTGTTGAGAAGCGTCTGGTGGCTTCTGTGTGGGTTCACGAACGTCAGTACACAAAGAAGACAATGACAGGCATTTTTGAGGGACTTCGTTGTGACCGCTGCCATCACGACCAACGTTATTCGCATGGGAGAAGAAAACTTTTTCTGGCGGGAAGTGTTCTCGTTACACCACGTAGAGGAAGGCCTACGACTCGCACCGAAACTTTTACTGCTTTGTCGGAATCAATTGAAGAATTGCCAATGAAGTCAACCCGTAAGCGCTCTGCAGAATTAGGCATCTCGCGATCGACTATGAGAGACTACATACGGAAAGACTTCAGCGGGACTTTTCGCCCACCCCAGGCTCGTAGCTAGGATTTCATTGAGGAGGGGCCACAGATAAACTCTGTCTCATATATACAGGGTAAGTCAAAATGATGTACCCGATTTCATAAATTTATTTTGTGAAATATAATGAACATATCTGAATGTAATACATGTGGTAAGAAGGGTAACTCTCAAAGTTTTTTTCAGTCACATCACAAGTGCTTTATGTGAGCACCTCGCGTAACACGACACACATCAAGCCGATAGTCTATCTCCTGCCAAACCTTGTGTAGTGTGTCACGGTCAATCTCTGCAATGGCTGCTGTGATGCGGGCGCGAAGGTCACCCAATGTTGTTGGAAGTGGTGGTACGTAAACACGATCCTTTATGAAACCCCACAAAAAGAAATCACACGGGGTCAGATCGGGGGAACGAGGTGGCCAACGAATGAGAACTCGATCCTCCTGAGATGCACGGCCTATCCAGCGCTGTGGCAATGCCTCATTGAGATGATCCCGAACGCTGCCATGGTAATGCGGAGGGGCACCATCCAATTGAAGAATGAAATCTGCACTATCCTCTTCGAGCTGTGGAAGGAGCCATTGTTGCAGCATATCAAGAAAAATATGTCCTGTCACAGTAGGTTCAAGGAAGAAAAAGGGCTCATAAATCTTTTCAGGGGAAATGGCACAAAACACATTCACCTTGGCTGAATCGCGTTGGTGTTCCACAACTGCGTGGGGATTATCAGTTCCCCAGATCCTTACGTTGTGTCTATTCACATTCCCACAAAGGTGAAACACCGCTTCATCACTGTAACGTAACCTTTCGGCGAACCCATCCTCTTCCATTAATGTGAGAAAATCATCACAGAAAGACGCTCGAGCAGCATAATCAGTGTCTCTTAAGGCTTGTAGCAGTTGCAAGCGATAGGATTTCATTTGTAAACGTTTCCGCAGAATTCGCCATACAGTTTTCTGTGGCATTTCAAGTTCCCTCGCTGCCCGGTAGGT
>JAGDQP010002216.1:3268-25252 GCA_022664845.1 Lepisma saccharinum
TCTGACACTTGGAGCAACTTAAACTTTAAACAGTGGATCTGCCGCAATGTAATACACTCTGACACTTGGAGCAACTTAAACTTTAAGCAGTGGATCTGCCACAAGGTAACAAACTCTGACACTTGGAGCAAGTTAAACTTTAACCATTGGATCTGCCGCAATATCATTCTTTTCTTTCAACGCAAGTCAGCAAACAGTTAAATTCATGCCAGTTAGTTAATTGTTAATCAAACTAATGTAATTACTAAATATATTTATTTGTGTGTCATATTCAAAGGTACTTGAAGTTTCTTGCATTCATATCAATGATCGACAATAATAATTTTATTTCTTATTTCGTTTTCATAAAAAATCATTCCCACCCTTTCTGCTTTTTTTCTTCTTCAACTAAATTAATTTCTTTGCGCCTGTAGGTATCTCGTCGAAGACAACCCATTTTTTTTTCTCAAAACTAATTAATCTTTATGTGTTTTCTTTCTCTTCGTTCAAGGAAAGGGAAAAACATGGCTTGCGGCATTCCATTATACATTTTTCTGTGCCTAGCCGGGGAAAGGGGTAAGACGCAAGAGTTGTGAGTAGCAAAAACAATTAGTGAGCTGTCAATCCACGGAGTGAATTTGTCTGTCGTCTATAGAATTCAAACATTAACCAAGTGTTTAATAATTAAAATATGCAAATGTGGTGTAAATCGGTCTGTTTATACTTCTTATATATATATATATATATATACTACCGGAACTGTTACTGAGGTTTTCCAATGCTTTGGAAGCTCTTCTTTTCTCCATATAGGACCGATAGTTTATGCAGCTCCGTGACTAGTGATGTTCCTTCCACTTTACCTACTTCGGCTGCGATGTTGTCAATTCCTGGTGGTTTGAAAATTTTCAAATTTCTTTATCGAAATATCGATGTTGATCTCGCTAGGTTCGAGTATCCACGATTCTGCGGTGCATATTTAAATTTCCTCTGTTCTCCGGTGTATATATTAATAATCTTATTGAGAAACTTTTCCATACATCGACAATTTTAGCTGGGTTCGATCAACACTACATTTTTTTTTGGTACCTTTTGAACAACTCTTTTATATCAAATAATGAAAGTGTCAGGCATTTTCTTAAAGTCATAAATTTACTGGAGGACACAAGAAGTGTGTTTCAGCAATTGTTAACTAGGTTCCTGTTTGATTATTGCACTTTATATCGTACAAAACACATGGATTTTTCTTATATGTCCTTGAGGTATTAGAACAAGAAGTTTGAGCCTCTCACAGCTTTAGAGATCGGAAAGACCAAAGATTGTTATAAAGATAATCTTGTCATCTCTTTCAATAGTGTAATTATATTGAGTAGACACGTGGCCAATCAGTGTACTGAAATAAACATTGAAGTAACATCCATGGCGATCCCATTGAGTGCTGTTTAACATCTACCACAAATGTTGGTACCGGTAAAATGCCGTTATAACGAATTTTACAGTACCGGCTATTTTATTTCATTATAATGAAAATTCGTTGTAATAAACGTATTGGAGAACAAGAATTCGGCAGGAATTTCGAAGAGCTTCATTCTAACGGAAATTTCATTATAATGATGTTCGTTGTAAAGGAATTTTATTATTACTACTTGGGGTTTTCTGGTTTCACAAACATGTATAATGAGCTTGTAAGCAGTATTTCGAAGATTTTAACTGTCATGGATTTTGTCAGAAGTCAGAACTGGGGTTGTAAGGGGTGTACGGAAATTAAGGGTGATGTAAAGGCACTTTTCGGGGTTACCATTGTCGTTCTTGTAGCACTACGTAAGATTATCAGATTGTTTCATGTCGTGTTATCAATTACATCATATTCTACTGCAATGCAATACGCAGCTCAAGAATCATAGAGTTCAAGAATATTTGATACACACTGTAGTATATACAGTATATTTGCATTGTAGACAATAACCTTCCGGTTTCTCCTACGTCTTTTATTACAGTGTTATCTACAAAGGGCGCAACATGGTTGCTAAATCTTGTTATGACGTCCGTGTAAATAACGTTTTCTGAGAAAAATGTTTTCACTTATATCATGGCTAATAATAGACTTAATATGAAATTTCAAGAGACGAGGAAAACGTTAACCGCTACTTTACCTTTGATAACCTTCGTCGCACTGTTTTTCATAGAAGAAAAAAATGACCCAAGGAAAAGTTTAGAAATAACTAGTTAAATCAACTAACAAATATTTATTTATTTTGCTTTCCTTGATTATTAATTTGATAAGAATGACATTTTTATACAGGTCACACTATAGAAGAGAATGTTGTTATAAACTATTCGATGACCTTTAGAATATTTGATTAGTTTAGGTCACTAGAAATTTGGAGAACGCACCAAGGATTTGCCCTTGAAAGCAAATATTATTTCAAGTTCTCTTGAACCAAAATTATGTATCTAAATGATAAAGACATGCTCTTTTTTTATGTTCTCTTGTAACTTAATCGTCAAGACATTTGATAAATCTTAGATTTTATTGTAAAGTAGATAATTCTAGACATTCTCTGGTTATTTTCCTTCATATTTCTGAGGTTTACAAGATCTAAGGCTACAGATTGTCCTTGTAACTTTTACTCTTGTCCGTGGAAGAGCAAAGGCAAAATGTATCGACCAGGACCTTGTGCTGGGTACTATCACTTACTTACTTACTCTTTGGCTTACGGAACTATCACAGTATAGGTACTATCACAGTACAGGGAAAATTCCTTTAGAATGAACGTCTTTATAATGAAATTCTCGTTATAATAAATGTGTCTTTTGAGTCCAGCATCCATAAAAATTCCTCCTTTACAACGAAATCTAATATTATTATACTGTAAAGGCGAGATAATTTTTGTTCGTTTTCGTGTACACAACAATACAGTACTTGTGTTTGATTATGTATAAATAAATACGGTAAATAAAATGATGTAAGGTTTTTATACAAATATATAGATGGTGATGCTCGTATAAATACTTTTTGACAAGCAACGAAAGTACCCGCGATGCATAGAAATAGGAAACCTTAAAAATCTCAGTGAAAATTCTATTTTCTTGTTCTCCAATACAGTGTTCATTACAATGAATTTTCGTTATAACAAAATAAAATCGCGGGTCCTGTAAAATTCTTTATAACGAGAAGTTATCTGTATTCACTTAGTGAAACTGAGGAAAACTTCAGTCAGGATGACTTGAAGTTACGTGTTTCCTCATACTAGAACCAAAGTCCACAACGTAACCACTAGAACACGAGGGATGGGTGGTTATTTATTTTTTTTTCGTTCCAAAGGTTTTTCGCATATTGGATTAAATTCTCACCTTTTAAGTTTTAGGCCAATTATTTAAATATGGGTGCAGATGAACAAAATAATTTATCTATACCTTGTCATATTGCGGCACGAACAAGAAAAAATTATTTATATTATTATTATTATTAACAATATTTGTATGCTATCTAAGTATGTTATGAAAACACCAAAGATCATAGATCCTGCTGTCGACGAAATACCGTACATCTTAATTATGATGCATGGTAATCACACGATTCTACCTCTTTCTTATTCACTGCATCCTTAATTTCTTATTCGGTTCCTTTCCCAAAGATTTTGGAAACTGCTATAATAAATATAATAAAATGTCTTCCCCAAAATGGTAGAGAGTTATCGACCTATCTACCACTTGTCAGTTTTCTCTAAAATATTAGAAGCAGCACTACATAGAGGGTTACTGAATTTTCTAAACTTTAGTAGCATACTTTTAACCATCTAAAACGGCTTCAGAAAAACGCACAATTCTTTTCTTACTAAACTTTACACCAAATCAGGAAAATTATGCAATTGCAATTTACAGATTTGACAAAACCATTTGATACGGTGGATCATAACATAATATCAAGAAAATTACAGTCATACACTGTAAAAAATAGTTGTGTTAATTCAACACAATGTGGTGTCCCATCGTGACTACCACTTTTGTGTGTTAACACAACACACGGTGTTGATTTCTGTACTATGAAAAAAAAAGTTACGGCTGCAGCGAGATTTGAACATGGGTTGCTAAGTTAGAAGTCGAGCGTCTTACCGACTTCGCTAAATCGTCAGACATAAAAGACACTAGATGCAAACGATATTTACTGAACAACATTTGAATTAAACGATTATACTATATAATCAAACAGTGTATGGGATCAAATATATGTTGCTGAGTCCCCAAAACAAACTAAGTTAGTTGCACGACTTATCCCATGGTTTAATCAGTTTCTATTTGTCAATTGGGAACCAGAAGTCCCATTCATTGCGAATATTCCATTTCTATGAAAGCAAGTAAGATGGCGACAGCGAAACACTTGAGTAGCATTTCTGCCTTCTTATCGTAACAAAATGTCAAATACTGCGCATGCTTTCATAGAAATGGAACATATTCTCAATGACTGGGGATTGTGATCCCTAATTGAACAATGGAAAAGTGATTGAATCATGGCATAAGTCGTGAGAGTAACTTTCTTTGTGTTTGGGGTTCAGCAACATTTTTTAAAGTGTCTATACTGTTTCAATCTAGTGCTCTTTCTGTCCGACAATTTAGAGAAGTCGGTAAGGCGCTTGACTTCTAACTGAGCAACCCATGTTCAAATCTAGCTGCTGCCGTATTTTCTTCTCCCAGTACCGAAATCAACACCGTGTGTTGTGTTGATTTAACACACAAAAGTGGTAGTCACGCTGGGACACCGCATTGTGTTGAATTAACACAACCAGTTTTTACTGTGTATGGTGTTAAATTTAGCTTATGGTTTAGGTTAAAAGGAAAACTATATGCAGTCATCTGACTCGAGTTATAACTTTGCGAAAGCTGGTGTTTCCCAAAGATCTATATTAGGACCTAAATAAACGACTTAACCCTAGTTTTACAATTTGCGTTTTTTACGCAAAATATGACTTGGCCTCAACTTAGCGCTGGCTAGAAGCTTAGCGGCCGATTGTAAAACTGGGGGCTATTCGATTATTTAGTTTTTGGTCATATGATTCTTTATGCTAATGATATTACATTTTTAATTCACGTTGAGAATTTATGAAAATTATATCAGAAAATTATGAAAACTTTTTTAAAGCATTGAAAATTGGCACAACACTAGATTGAAGCTAAACCAGTGGTTCCGCCAAACCCTTTCTTTAGGGGGTTGTCACCCCCCAAATCCTCTAGAACGCCTCCCCAACTTTAACATTTTTGCGGTCAAAAATCGATAGGAACGGTGCAAAAACACTACTTACATCCTCCCAACCAAACTGAAAATCCTGAGCTAAACCAAAGAAATCACTTTTTAATAACTTTTCAAGACAAGTCTCAGAAGATGTTTAAAATGTTCCATTCTATAAGAAGTTCTCTTTTACATACACAAACTAAATTCCTAGGATGTTATGTAGATAACTCAGTTAAATGGGAAGTCCGTCTTCAAAAAATAAAGTGGAAACTAAGTAGTGTTTGCTTTATGTTATAAGTATTAAAGATACAAAGTGAAGAATCACTCAGGAATATATACTTCGCGTCAATTTCAAGTTTTTCTTGCACATGGAATTGTATTTTTTAGAAATACACCTTCTGTTAATTAAGTACTTAAAACCCAGTAGTGCAATGCGCATCTTTATAATATAAATAATAAATCACAGCCATATTCAATCCACTAGTGGATGAGGCCTCTCCCCGAAGGGGGGAGTTGGTCTACTGCTGGTTGGTTGGAGGCCAACTCTCATTGGCCAAAATCAGACTTGGTCTCAGCTTAGCGCTGACTAGAAGTTTAGCGATTGATTGTAGAACTGACCCTAAGTACTGTTGCATTTAATGCTTATATAAATGTTAATAATGTAACAGTACTGATGAATCCAATATACCGTTGATAATCGTCAGCCTGTACTAATTGGATAAGAATTAATGAAATGAGAATACTTGAAAGAATATAAGACTAGCGTTTTGCTTCCACTTTCATTAGGTAATCAAGAACTGGTGAAGTAAACCGTGCCTTTCCCTTTATTATATGACTTTTTTTATATTCTGCTTTTATCCTTTCTTCTTCCATTTATAGTCTTGTACTCCTCCTATTTTTCGACGACCAATATTTCTAAAAACGATTGGCCTTCAACATCACTGGATCTTAATCCTAGTTATTTTCTTTTGTATGTAAAATGGTAACAGTTTATTGCATTATGGTGATCCTTGTAAGAAGAAATACCGTGCATAATATAAGAAAGACGAGAAAAAGAAGGAAACTGTATTATATATCCCAGTAACTTCAATGATATGAAGAAATGATACAACTATTAACTAGTCTAGTAATCATGTAAGAGAACAGTACTAACTATGGTTCCGGTTAAAAAAAAAAAAAAGCTTCAGCAAAAAGCAAACTGGAAATTTTTTCGAACAATGGAGTTAAGGCTCCTTGCTACTCCCTCCCCCACTTTTTAACATTTTTCAAAATATTTCAAAATCTAATAGCATTATCAAAATTTTAAGAACATGTATCTCTAGTACTTACAAATTACTATGAAATACAATGAAAAGTGATCTCGAGATCTTGTCCATTGATGAGTGATTCGTTGTCAAAGATGATGACGTCATTATTTAATTAACAACGTATCACTCATCAATGGACAAGATCTCGAGATCGCTACCCATTGTATTTCATAGTAATTTGTAAGTACTAGAGATGTATCTTCTTAAAATTTTGATAATGCTGTAAAGATTTTGAAATATTTTGAAAAATGTTAAAAAGTGGGGGAGCGAGTAACGAGGAGCCTTAATATGGTAAATCCACTTAATTGAAGAAACAAGAGCAAGACATGAAGAAAACTGCAAAATGGTTCGAATGTTTCCAGTCTAATTAAACATTACATACATGTATGAAGACATCATTTGGTAATCAGTCCATGTATCATTTAATTGTGAATATCGCAAAGAATAAAATATCCTGAGGTAACTTTTATGCCCTGTGTAAAAATAAGTTTTATTTCTTAACACTCAGTATTATGCTTAATTATTTATGTGTGTGTGTTTTTTTAGATGGTCTGTCAAATAATTGTACAATTTCACAAGTAACCATTAATCCTTGTGCCGAAGCTGCAACGAATGAACCATGCAAAATTAAAAGAGGAAGATCAGCCAGTATTGAATTCCTTTATACTCCAAGTAAGTTGATTTACTAGTATTCCAAATAAGTTCTTTATATGGTCTTTCCAAAATGGTAACAAATAACAGTAACTTATTGAAGTTTTTTCTTAATTTTACTATTTTATTAGTATGTAGAACTGGTAAGGCATAGATAAAAGTAAATATTTTTGCATTCAGTTCTAGAAGTCAAAATACAGAGCATTACATTTGAATTTTCAGTGGGTGACATGTCATAACATGAAATTAAATATTAATGAATTAAGACTTAATCAAGCTACAGTACTTACTACTCACCAAATTGTAATGACTAATTATTGTTTTGTTCTAAATATAAGAAGTAGTTACAAAATTCTCGATGCGTTTTCTCTTTGGTATGAATCGAAGAAAAAGAGCAAATTGGGCCTTAGCTCAAATTCAGTCTTTCTAACTTAAAAAAATGCATATATCCTATAAGATTCGCAGTAACGTCGTATTTTTGGATAAATAATAATTTCAGGATCTTTGTATAGGCTAATTATTTGCAAGTAAATTCGAACTATGTCGTTAAAAAAATAAAATTGGATTGTCGGAACGGAACCACGTTTTTCTTAGCTAATCTACCTAAGTACCGTATTTTTACGCTGAATTGAATACAACCAATAACCTAAATATGAAAAGCGTTGGTGAAGAGCTAGATCCTCATCCCTGTCTACCCGTTTGTTACAGCATACTCTATAGCCAATAGTGGTCAGATTTCAACAGTTCTAATGTCTACTCTAGAAGAAGAATCCAACGATACGATCCTGTATTCTGTACATCAATCTTATTCCTTCAACCCTAAAACCCGGATTTAGTCTTACAAGTTCTTTCGCCATTACAAGACGCGGTCACATTATTCTGCATGTATGTAATATTAATTTTTAGGCGATACCGTCAGGTTTAAACAGTTCTAGGGTATACTTCAGGAGAGAAAGTATGTTTTTCACCTAAAAGTAGATTCTAAATCCGTTTAAACTTGACGGTTTCGCCTAAAAATATGTTACATGCATGCAGAACAATACGTATATACCAGGTGTATGCATAAGTTTTTGCCGGTTTTTGTGGTAAAGAAAACACGTAATTTTCAAGGGAAATTAATTTCGTTTTATTCAAAATATTGGCCATCGGCTTCTACACATTTCGCCCATCTTTCAGGTAATTGATGCATACCATGCCAGAAAAACTGCTTGTCTTTTGCGGCAAACCATTCGTCGGGCCATTTTCCAACGTCTTCGAAATTGCTGAAGTGCTACTTCGCGAGCGCGTGCCCCATTGATGCGAAGAGGTGATAGTCAGATGGCACCAGGTCTGGGGAGTACGGCGGGTGCGGAAGGATGTCCCATCCAAGCGATTTCAAGATGTCTTTCACTGGTTTTGCTGTGTGAGACGGCGCATTGTAGTGTAACACAATCACTTTGCCATGTCTTCGGGCCCATTCCGGTCGTCTTTCGATCAATGCTTGATTTAAATTAATCATTTGTTGGCGATAGCGTTGTGTATTAACGGTTTCGCCGGGCTTCAAGAGTTCATAATACACAATACCGCTCTGGTCCCACCAGACACAAAGCATGGTCTTCTTGCCGAAGCGATTTGGCCTTCGCCAGGTGAAAGCCATGATTTTGTCCGCTTCGGGTTTCCAAAATAAATCCATTTTTCGTCACCCGTCACAATTCGATACAAAAAGGATTTTCTTTCGTGGCGTTGAAGCAGCATTTCACAAGTGACTTTGCGATTTTCCATTTGACGTTCATTCAAATCGTGTGGGACCCATTTACCCAGTTTATTGATCTTCCCCATTGCTCGTAAACGTCTACTGATTGTTTCTTGTGACACATTGAATGCTTTTGCCAATTGCTGTTGAGTTTGAGTTGGGTCATCCTCCAATAACACCTGCAATTGCTCGTTTTCGCACTTTTGTGGTCTACCAGAGCGCGCACTGTCTTTCACATTGAAATCACCACTTTTAAATTGTCGAAACCATGTCTCACATGCTCTAATCGATGGAGCGTGTTCACCACATGTTTCTAGCAGCACACGATGACTTTCATCAGCCTTTTTCTTTTGATTAAATAAGAAAAGCAATGCGTGCTGCAAATGTTCTTTTTCAGGCACAAACTTCGACATGATCACTGAACGATGAAACAAAGACGCTAGTGTTTGGCGGACTCAACTTGTGTGTGTTTGTAGTTTAATGTCAGACGAACAAAATGACGTATGTTTCAAATGAATACGCTGCGTACTTTTCGCTGACGCCATCTCTTAGGTAAACCGGAAACTACTTATGCATACACCTGGTAATCAAGTGTTGCAATGGCGAATCCGGGGTTTGGGACTCAGAAAATGACGTTTCTTGTTGGTGTACAGCGTTTTGGAGTGGATAGTTAGATTCTTTGCTACAGTAGACTTAGGGTCAGTTCTACAATCTATCGTTAAACTTAATCAGCGCTAAGTTCAGGCCTACTCTCATTGGCCAAAATCAGACTTGGCCTGAACTTAGCGCTGACTAGAAGTTTAGCGGTCGATTGTAGAACTGACCTTTAGAAGACAGACATCAGACTCTAGCTCTTTTGCGACGTTCGCCACGTCAATGATATTGACTGCATTCTACATGACGTTGAAAACTGAAGTAGATTCGCTAAATATATTTTGGTTCCGCGAAACCTCCAATTTTCGTGAATAATTGACACAACCCTTTATCAATCCTATAGATACAACCCG
Source organism: Lepisma saccharinum (assembly GCA_022664845.1). Taxonomy (NCBI): domain Eukaryota; kingdom Metazoa; phylum Arthropoda; class Insecta; order Zygentoma; family Lepismatidae; genus Lepisma; species Lepisma saccharinum. Next base: position 13,172 of record JAGDQP010002216.1, read on the forward strand.
ATACAATATATGAGTATTATTTTTAAATCTACTTTAACTCATGTATTTATATATAGTTTTACTGATACAAGTAACTTTTAAGCACTTCATATGTATTTGTTATATTATATTTTGGGTATTCCTGGTTTCATTTCTCCATTATGGTCCATTAAAAGTGAAGGCAATGTACAGAAATGAAATGAAATTATAAATTATGTGAACATATACGTCCTTCAATTTCAATATCTTGATCTGAACTGGTAGCTCTTCATATAGACTTGCCGACCTTAGCTTTCTCAATTGTATGATGAACAATTTCTTCACACAAATAAATTTCGCTTTGTTCATATGACTCGTATAGTAGGAATAGGCGCAATGATGTGTTTTCATTTCTGTTTCGTAATTTAAACTGTATAGAAAAGAAATCACTCCAAACCAGAGCTAAAAATTATATAAATCACAGACAAATTCTACTAACTTTGACATCTTGGAAGTGCATTAAAAAATTTTGCGAAAGAAGTTATCTTGATATTTTTTTCTTTATTTGCTTGTATCACTTTTTTATTTTAGTTGTTAATGTCCGGCTGAAAGGAATCAGGAAAGGAATGATATCTGACCACGGATTCAATCCCATCTTAGGATTTCCCGAATACCAGGCAAACATACTTTTGCATGACTAATTTCTTGTCTAACTGAAAATACTAAATTGCATTGTTAATTTTTGAGCTGGTAGTACAGTTGATTTAATACTTTTTATGTACTTTTTAGCTGTCAGTACAGAAACTGCGTCATCGAAAGCATATTGGGCTTCCTTTAGAGACCTTCCATTTGCTGGGATGAATGAAAACGGCTGTCTTTACACAACTTGTCCAGTACAAGAAAATGAAGAACAAACTTACTCATACAACCTCAGGATTTCTAAAAGATACCCAGCGGTAAGCATTCTTGTTCGTAAATTTAAAAATATGTCAATGTTTCTGCTTCGAAATCTTGCAGTTATGTTACTTCATGTGCAATCAATATAAAGCTAGCACCAGACGAAGTAAACGCTGAATGACGGATTCAATAAACGTCAAGCTTAATTTCTCATTACTACGGTTTCCGTGCCTAAGTTTTCGGAAAGTGAGTAGTCATGCTTTTCGCCTTATGGTTCTCCAATACATATACATTCGTGTGATCGTGTCAGAATGGTCCAGACTCACTATACCGCCTTCTACTAAGACCTTACCAACTCGAAGTTCTGTACAATCTTTCTTGCCTTGTAAACACATAAAAAATATGAATGGTATCAATTTTGCTTTGCAGCGCAGTAAGTAGTCAAAAGACATATATTAGGATCTCTCACACTGAGTATATAATTCTCGATTTGAGCAGCAGGGGTGGATTTCGGTTAGTTTTCTTGGCCTGGCCTACTACTTCACAGAGGTATGTACTGTGTAAAGTGTGTAAATTGGCTATGGTGGTGTAAAATGAATGGAATTGAAACGTATGTGAATTGTACCTGCCGTAGGTTGTTTGGAGAGTATGGTCTGAACTTTATGCTTCCTATTAATGGTCCTATCCAGGAAACTGATGGTGCTATTCTTATCTTCTTTTGTTTTTTTTAATTATAAGTTTTAGTTTAGAATATACAGAAATTAAACTCTGAAAACGATATCTTATTTTGAATCATTTGGATAAGTGTATCTGACTAAAAGCAACTATCGTATCTGACAATTTTCAGTTGAGATTGAGCTAGAATTCTAGTTTTATTTTTGTGCATAACAATGTTTGCTTGGCTTTCTACAATAGGCCCGTGGTTGTCATTATGTTGGCTATAATACTGTTTAAATAGGAATATATTTGTTGATAAATATTTAGCGACCGACTTATTGGTTTCTTATGTCCATATTTTATTCTTACCCAGAAACGTCCTTGTAATAGAAATTACTAGTTCCTAAGGAATGGAACCAAAGTTGTCAACTGCGTCCATAGAAGCGATTCTTATATTTTTGCATTACCCAGGGCACAAATTTGTTCCTGGTACTAACTGCGGAACTTTATTACTATTTCTTACTATGGTCTTGAATTTTTAATTTTGTGAACTTACCATACGTGTGAGTAAATGATATATATTGTAATGTATCGGAACTTTCTCCTCAAGGGCAGGTAGACACCAAAGCAAACAAGGGGGGCGTGGCGCCTTGTTGCAGAAAAAGGGGCTTACCCAAAACTTCTTTACGTGATCAAACATACCTGGGAGACAAGCCTACATTACGCCACAGGAGAAGACACAAAACCAAAAAAAAAAGAGAGAGAGAGAGAACCGCTATCGGACCTGAAGACAAGGCGGGTACATACCCATCAGCACCCTTCTTCAGCCAAGGACCATCGAAGACAGAACACACACTAGTCTAGTCCCATGAAGCATGTATGGAAGAAGCCCGAAGGAAGTGCCAAAACGCAGAAAGTTGGCAAAAAACAGAAGGCTAAAACACGAAGGAAAAGGCCCCAAAAGGGGTGGGGGAGACGCAGGCGAGAACATCCCGCAGGAAAGCAGAACACAAAACGCTATTTTTGTGGCCTAACGTAACTGGGCCCATAAAATGATCAAGGCTCATTGACCGTGCACTAGTTAACATTTATCACAAAATTTAGATAAACTTAACTGCTTTGACTATTCCCTAATGTTTGCAGAAGCATCAAATCAAAATATCAAAATTTTGCTTCATCTGAAGTTAATCTCTCACATACCCATGAAATAACACTTCGTGGACTGAAACGGCGAAAGGTTGAGAACCTTTACAGCAACACCACAGTGATGGTAAACTACATACTTCTTAATAAAACCCTTCATCTGGTAAAATATAATTTATTTTAAAAATGACAAACGCAATGCAAAAATACTGATTGCTGAATTTCTTGGTGGGGGGGGGGGGGACTTTATGAAGGGAGTACATGAACTGTAAGTCTCGATATAAAGAAAAGTGAATGACATAGGAAGTTTTTTTGTGATTACAGTAACAAAAGTAGATAACAACAAAGTAAACGGCTTGTTATTTCTTTCTATTCAATTAGAAAAAAATCTAAATATGAAAATTTCACCTATATTTTACAATTGTTTATACTACGCTATCCGATAGCTGTTTTGAGGCTAGAACTTAAAGAAGCTTTAAATATTCTCTGAGGTGTCTGTATTTTAAATGTTTTTGAACTATTCAAATATCTCAACTGGTTTGTGAAATATGTGTAACTGTATTCATTCAACAAAATTTTGCAGAATCTCATTTTTGAACACCCTGTATATCCTGAACGATGAGCAATAAAAATTTTTCAAAAACTGTTTTCAACTTCGCTTGTATATGACATTCAATGTACCAAATATGAAGGAAATCAAAAATAGTTGAGCGACCAAAACTTGTCGAAATTCTGTGGAATGGCCGTTATATTAATCGCAAGGTTAGAAGTTTCTTGACTGAGTAGAAACATGCGTTGCCAGATGCTGATACTATAAAATCTATTTAAGTTACGAAAACCGTTTCAGTAGTAAAGATACATATACACGTAATTCGATGGCTGAGTGGCTCTTGTATTAGAGCTATGACGGCTGCTTCCTGATTATTCTCTCAAATCCCCCGTCCTTTTAGGTAATTGACAACATTGCCGCTAGACGGCAGTACGGTAAGGTTCTGCGTAGAGTCTGTGGATCACGACTTCTTCTTCCTGAGTACTCTCGACACGCCATTTTGATGGTCGAGAAGAGCTAGACACCCACAAAATTACATTGTCTCTTATGGAACATTGTGGTTCAAGAACTGTTGAATTTATAACAGAAAAGTTTACTTCTCAGTGATATATTTGGTATCGGACGAAAGCTAAAAGTTCATAGTATCACATACAGCGCGAGTTAAACAATTTTATATCCATATATGCTTTAGCGTCAACTATAAAACTGGAACACTGCAAGCACACTTAAATTTCCCTAATATCCCTCACCAGCTTAGAAAATTCCCAACTGTTATCCGGGCTGTGTAATTTCCAAATGTTTGAAAGTTATCGTAAACCCAAACCACATAGGCTAGTGAAGACGCCTGCACTAGCATCAGCCACTGCCTTTAGCAAGAAAAACAATGAAAATTAAGTGATTTACAATTGCATTGTGTACTACAGAAACAAGGAATGCATACCTTCGCGTCTTAAACAAGGACGTTTGTGCCCTTGAGCAGCACAACTTAAGTTCCACATTAAGCCATGCTTCATGAACTTTCTGGCCATTGGGAGGCACTTTAGTAGCTTTATGCAACATAAAACGTACCATTTTGAGGTGTTTCCACTGTTCTGTTACACAAGTAGCTAAACTACAATATTATTTTAACACAGCATACAGGGGTACCTTTTGATTTGGCTTCGTAAATACACGCAACTTATCTTCATAATTACCTAATTTGATCATAAGTTCACACAATGTTCAAATAAAGGTATAGGCTACTCAATATGTGTCTCACATCCATTTCACTTCAAAAATGAAACCTTAAGAGCATTCAGAACATCTGGTTGTTTACATACTTTGTAATCCTTGTCACTTCTTGGACGAGGGAAAAAAAAGGGATTTTTTTTCGTCAAGTAAAATCATATAAAAAAATCTTTACATATAATATGATGAAACCCAGAATTGATTTAGTTTCATTTAATCGTAACAAACCCAAGGGTGAAGGAAATTATAAACAACTGATTGTTACAGATTAAACGAACAATGAACTCAGTATCAACACTATGAATCCGCCATGTTGTCTGTCCCGCAATGTGAGAAATGGTCGAGAGTACTCAGGAAGAAGAAGTCGTGATCCACAGACTCTAGTTCTGCGTTGACAAATATGCGGGTCTAGCTGTTGTGCAACATGCGGCACGCTGCCATCCAGTTGGGCATCGCCTCTGAGCCAATAGCGGCCCACTTGCAATATCCCACCACATCGACAACTACCGTAAGTCCTTACGTCGGACCGACGTCCTTTTGCCGCTCAAATGCCGACTTAGTAGATGCCATCGTCCTCCCACAGTCCCACCTCTTTGACGTCAGCCGACTAACATGTGGCGGGATTTTGCTCATGTGGATTAAAGACAATTTATAATTATTTTAATTCGAGTGCTCAATATTAACTTGAACTCAAATGGTATTCTCACATAGAATTTGCGACCTGACTCAAAGACAAAAGTGATTAAAGCTTCCTTTGACAAGTGTACCAACTTGATGCAAGCTTAGAAAATCAAACAAAAAAGAGGTTTAACCAAGGCTGAATCATTCCGTCTAATTTTACAAGAATCAAGGTTCAAATAGCTTTGACATGGCAAGAATGACAAGCAGGTTTCAATCGTGATTCAAACGCTCAACTTGTCATATGAGCTTTAGTTTATGGCTGTGTTATGCTTGAAGCCAGGTTGTCTCGTGCTTGTATGACCATGATTGTGTTACCAAAAGTGAGAAAAATTGACTGTTACATACATTTGTACAGTAGTTTTCAGAAAGAAATATGATCTTCATTGCACGCTGTCTTTATTTCATTATGTGTCTTATTTTATCGTCTTCAGTACCCTTTCAATTTTTTGCACTTGTCTGCTTCTGGATTTGAATCTGATACTCTGATGTGAAGTTCGTCGCACTGCTGGTGCATCTGTTGAAAAATAACATCGATCATGAACTTCATCGACTCAGACTTGACGTAGTGATATAGAGAGTAATTTCATTACATAAAAACTTGAAGAACAGAGCACGTAAAGTTTTAAGTACCACCTGTTATTCTAGGATCCCCTTCTTATAAAACTCGGATACTGATGAACCCAATAACAGCGACAATCAACTCACAGGTAGTGAAATTGCAGCAGCAAGTGCAAGCCATCAAGTACTATTTTGTTAACTATTGTACGGAATATACAGTTAAATAAGCTAGGTCTTCTGTATTCTTACTTCAGCCTCCCTCTCCCACGCCCGTCCTTATTTTAGAACAATAGACAATTTCATACAAAATGTGATTTGTGTTTTATAAATTTGTAACACTGTGACATAGACATCACCTAGTCCACTATGGAAACACTCTCCCTCGGCCTTTCCTTCGTAGATATATACTGGGTTATCCGGTAAGTAATGTCGTATCTGCAATGACCGTTGCACTGACGCCATCTGACGAGCGAATACTGAAGTCGACGGCACGTGCCATAGCTGAGCTATAGGGCACTTGATTGTGCAGCAGTGTGTAGAAGGAGAACGGTCTATACGTTTTGGAAGTGTGGCGTGTTTGATTATAGCCAGGGGTGGATTTGGGTTTCATTTCTTGGCCTGGCCCACTGCTGCGAAGGGGTATATTTTTGGGGCAGTGTAACGGGTCGTTAGAGGATAATAATAATAATTATTATTATGCTTTGTTCCGCTATGCATTTGGAAACTTTTGACCTACCCCGGCGAAGCCAGTACATGACCGAAATCCACCCCTGCGCCTTTTAGCTTCTCCAGAAATTAAGCTCTGATTCTAACAGACATTCAAAATCACTTACATATATGAGTAGCTTACTCTTCATGTCTTGTTTATCATATCTGATAATGGACTAAACACTAGAAATTCAATTATTTCCTGCTTAGAAAAAAGCTCAACAACGGATTAAATTTGGACACCACTCAGCAACAGACTTTACCCGAAGAAGCTATGGGACCGAAATCCAGAAATAAGTTACAAAACTATGCCCATATGGTTATAATGTTTTCTATCAAACTAAATTTCTCGTCAGACAAGTATTTTTACACTTACGCGATTTCTTTTTAGTTGTAACTGATAAGATTTTTCCATTGCATATTGTTACATTTTTTTTTATTACTATCACTTCGAGGATCACTCTGCTGGAAATTAATTTGTGCAGGAGCATTTTGCTTCATCTTCTCGTGTATAATTTGAAGTTATAACTTCCCTTTCGTTGTATACAGGGTGTTGCAAGATAACACAAACAAAACTGTTTAACGGGATTCCTGACATGAAAATTAAAACTGATAAGTGCTTCATTTCAGCGATATAGACTTCCAAAAGCGTGGGAAAATGAGCTCTAGAGCTTGATATTTTCAATACCGTACCACTAACAGAAGAATTGAGGTTTCATGGTACCCTAAAATACTTCAAACCTACGGTTGCTATATTTCAAAAGTGAAAATCCGGGACGCTACCAATTTACGAAATTCTTTGAAATGTGCAAAATAAAAATAAAATGTTAAACACTTTAATTTACTTCCTTGGGTTAAAAAGTATGTCAATTTTATGTCCAACATTCCCTATCCCGTTTTCCTATCCTAACGCCGCTCAGCCTGTGTCGAGGATAGAGACAGCGCAAAATGTTCACTATTCTTGTCGAAAGCGAACCACAAAAAGAGGGTTTATTAGTCTTGTATTTAGCGACATACTTGGTTGGCGATTCCTTCTTGTGGGACAAAAAATATTTAAGACCAATAAATAATTTTGAATTAACTTCTGAATGGTGGAATATGAAAGGAATATGAAGGGGAAAAAAATGTGCCTTCTTTTCCATTTGAAACTCATCCCTCCTGCCCTAAACTGCCTTTGGCAATGGGAGAAGCACTGTGTTATGACACCGACTGGGTTGTGTTTTTCGGGAGAAAATTCAGCTTGGTTTGTTCATACCACCGCCTGCTCAATCTATAGATTGAGCAGGCGGTGGTTCATACAACTTCCTTTCTTTCCATTCATTTCCAGTCTGGGTAAAGGCTCTTCAACTTCTGCAGCCACCAACCTTACGCGGTCATAAAATTCTTCATGTACACCACAGTTTTGGTATTGCTAGCAGTAGCAGCATTTTGTCCTGTTATCTTTCTCTTTCTCTCACAATCTTATCACTCACATCTTCTCTTTTTCCTGGTTCAGAGGGATATATTTGAAGGGCGACGATTGGTATGGTATTGCAAAATTAATCGCTTCCATGGAGAGGCCGGGAGAGGGCAAAGGAAGTTAGTGAACGTCGAAGGAACCTCCGAAGTCCGAATTTTCATTTACTTTCAGCAAGTTTATGATAATAAAAGTGCGGAAAGTGAAGACATTTTACAGAGGCCTCTTTGTTTTGTAACGGGATTACAGATGTTGGCTGTTTGACCAGGGCGCAAAATTATTCCAGCTTCTGCGAGATTGAATGCACGTGTGGTTCCAACCATTGTTCCCAAACACTGAACTGTTTATTATACTAAAAGTATAATAAACTTTCCATTTCGTTATGAATGTGAAAGTTTCAAATTTATTTTGAATCGTCATTCACTGAGCATATACAGATAAGTGGAATGTTATGGATCATTCGTGTAATGAATTCATTTTTTAGAACAAGTATGAAAACACTATTTGAAATATTACACCCCCAAAAGGGGGGTGTTTGGAATAATGCATCAGGGGTGTTGGGGGTGTTAGGACGATAAGTCACGAGAAGGGAGACCTGTGCAGCTGGAAAATAATGCACTGCGAGCAGCGGTGGAGGCAAATCCAATGCAAACTGTAGAAGAACTAGTCAGAGAACTGCACGTCACCCATTCGATCGTTCATCATCTGCAAGACCTTGGGTACCTGTCGAAACTCGTAAAATGGGTATCCCATGCGTTAATGCCTTAACAGAAGCAGCAGCGAGTTGACATCTGCAGTTCCGTGCTCACCCGTTACAAACGTGAACCATTTCTGGACAGAATGGTGACAGGGGATAAAAAGTGGATCCTCCAACATAACATTACACCCAAGTGGCAGGTGCGTACCTAAAGGGGGCCCGCAGGAACTGTACCAAAACTCCACTCCTGCAAAGTGATGTTGAGTGTTTGGTAAGATAATCCATTTTGAGCTCTTGCCATGTAACCAGACTATAAATGTAGATATCTACTATCAGTAGTTTGAACTCCTACGGACTGCATTGTTGGATAAACGTCCTGCTCTGATTAATCGCAAGGGTATGCTCATCCACGGTGATAACACACGTCCACACACGGCAAAAAAGACCTGTGCTAAGATCGAGGGACGTGGCTGGGAGAGACTCCTCACCCGATCTTTTCACCAGATATTGCACCAACAGACTGCAGCCTGTAAGGACACCTTTCCGGAAAAACACTGCAAAATGAGTTTGATGTGCTACAAACTGTTACCCAGTTCTTCCTCCAAAATCGGTGACTTCTTTCAACGGGGGATTCAACAACTGGTTGACAAGTGGCACAGTGTTGTGGAGTCTGATGGAGACTATTTTCCTGACCAACGGTAGTGTTTCAGGTAAATTGTAGTTCTTTTACTCACGGTACAAAAATACGAATTACTTATGAGATAATCTGATAGATCCACCAAGATTGATTTCATTCGTCCTTATTTTTCACCTTGCTTGAATGCATCCTTACATACATCCTCTATACGGTACAGTACATTAGCCTTTATTGGTCACAGCTGAGCATATTATTTCTTATCTTCTGATCCTATGGCCTCCCAGATGAATTTTCTCTGTATAACAAAAATTGTTAGAGCTTATTAGACCAACTACGAATAGAATTATTACCACAGATAACTATATCTATACAATTATATATATATATATATAGTTATCTGCGGTATTACAATTTGAAAATATTTTACCGAACTAAAAAAGTGACGAATTTTTTAACTTTGACCTTCATTAATTCGAAAACCATAGAACATGTGCTATTAAAAATACACAAGGTGGCTTACTTCTTTAAGTAGTCTAACCTATCAAATTTCGTGAAAATCAGAATAGGTTGGGTTGTGAATTGCACTTTTCTGTCATAATTTTCCATGCATGGTTTCCACAAAATTAATTAGAAATATGGTTTCTGTAAACTGGGCCTAGAAGTCGCTTATTCTGAGGTCGAATTGGAATATCTTGGCTTTCGCCTAGGACACATTCGTAACCTCTTGATTGTTCGTCAATGATACACATATGATGTTTCCGATTAATGGTTATAACATACCGGGATTCAACAATTTAAACAATTGATTAACCAATAATTCGGGCAAATTTCATTGAATTTTCTATTCTTGAAACCTATGAAAGAAGCATATATTGTCCTATGTTGTTGTGGTTTCTGTTGTTAATACTATTAGTCCCTATTACAAATTCATTGAGTAATCCGTTTCCTAATACAAATATTCATTCTTCATCCCATAATCCTATTAAATAAGTACCCCTTTTTAAGCAAAAGTCGGCGGCCCGATGGTGGCCCGCCAAGCATGCAGCCCACCGAGATTTGCTTATATTTTCGAAATTATCTTTCCATTAGCATGGAAAAATGGGTGTTGTTTGATGCTGTCCTCGTTAGGATAATACTACTTAGAAGAAGTAGTGTCATTAAAATCTTCCCCTGTGATTTCACGGTTAGACAAAAAAATATTGTCATAACACTCAAAATGGCTGTAAAAGGTACGCTAAGGGTTCACACGTTTTGTGTCAGTGGTATTCAAAGCAAACGTCCGGACAAAACTAAGAAACTTCATTTCGCCCTAGTTATGATGAAGGACGGACAACTTATTCTGCTATTTAAAAAAAAGGTAAACAAAACAACTTCGATTACTTCTGAAAACTCCAGGAGTGTATTTACATTACTAGTATTCTTGGTGTTGTATAGTCACTAGATGAGCGCTTACAAGTTGTCTCCAGCTTTATTTTAAACAGAGAAACAGAAAATAATATCAAAATTCAGTATACTCGTTTTCTCAGGAATTGAAGGTGACTGTTGGTTAACTTCGTTCCTCATTACTTATTTCAGCTCGCGTACTTTGTCATTCCTTGCCAGGTGTTCATCATAGGCTTGCTGATTGGCTACTTAGTCATTTTTAGCGTTATGCTTAAACCGTATACAGCGAGCACATTGATCTTTCTTTGGTTTATCAAAGCCAACATTATATGTCGAAAAGGTCTTCTTATATTCGTACAATGACTTTCATATTGGATTGGTGTTGGAGTTCTGGAACCTCTGAATGAAAATGTGATACACTTTTACAGTTTAAACTTCCTTCTAAGTAGCGTTTAGTTGAGAGTTTATGACAATACTGTGTTTTCACTGCAGGAAAGAACTCAAAGAGTATGAACTGCCTTAATAGATGATTCAGTAGATTTATTCGCGACCCCTTATTTCCTCGTAAATCTGCCTGTACAAAACCTTCTGACGTCTGTTGAATAACAGCCCTTCTTACAAACGCCTCTCTCATTGCTAAACAAAAATCACGAAACTAAACCTCCATACTCCAGCATTCTTGTTGTCTGTTTCAAGATAGGATGTCTATTTTTTGTTTCATTCTTAGACCTTTAGCCTTTCTTTTTCTGCTAGGCGGTGATAAGTTTAAATAAGATGCAACGTAATTCCATTGACATGAGCACAATAATTCCCAGTATCACTTTCAAATAGCCAAAACTGCTGGAATATTGCTTCTCAAGTCTGAATCAGAAACTACTCCGTGCATTTTTCACAGTCATCAATAAGCATTATCTATTCATTTTCTCTTCCTCCAAAATTTATACATTAAAGACGACTTGCATAATAAATTTTCTTTCTTCTTTAGACTCATCATACATTACTCTTTTGGTTTTCATCATCAGACAATGCACTTGTTGGAATTGTGCTTTTAAGTCAAGTAATCAATATTTTTCTTCTAAGGACCTGGTTCTTCCTCCACTGTTTTCTGCTTAATCGTTAATGCAATTCCTCTTGGTACAGAGCGCCTCTCACCATAAACACCAGAACTATCATGTAAACAGAGAACAAAATGATGAAATAAAACAAACGTTACACGCACCAATACTCAGTCGAAAATCATTAACATTAACATCTAAGATATGTATATTATCAAATTCACTACATTCACCTAAACCATAAATAGAGACCTGAGTTGGCGCGGGAACCGATCACCGGAACCTTTAAAACGACGATCAACTTCCCATTAACAGACCTGAGCCCCCTTGTGTTTCCTCGTTAATCGCCCAGAAAATTCCTCCTCGAGCAGCTATCGCTCATCTGATATATCAAACCAACTCTGTAGAAAGACAACAAAATTAGAAAAAAAAAAAAATGTTACACACACCATTATTCAATGGAAAAAACCTTAG
>JAGDQP010002216.1:25262-41603 GCA_022664845.1 Lepisma saccharinum
GAAAGACAACAAAATTAGAAAAGAAAAAGAAAACAATTGTTACACACCAATATTCAATGGAAAAAACCTTAGCACTAAAAGCAAGAGTATTATCCTACATGTCCTAAGAATCTAAATAGAAACCTGAGTTGGTCCGGGAACTGATCACCGGAACCTTTCCAACGACGATCAACTCCATATTCATAGAGGTCCCTCTTTTAGTGTTTTCTCGTTCATTGGCCAGACAGTTCCTCCTCGAGCAGGCGTCGCTCATCTTATATGTCAAACCAACTCTGTTGAAAGACAACAAAATTAGAAAAGAAAAAGAAAACCATTGTTACACACCAATATTCAATGGAAAAAGCCTTAGCACTAAAAACAAGAGTATTATCCTACATGTCCTAAGAATCTAAATAGAAACCTGAGTTGGTCCGGGAACCGATCACCGGAACCTTTCCAACGACGATCAACTCCATATTCATAGAGGTCCCTCTTTTAGTGTTTTCTCGTTCATTGGCCAGACAGTTCCTCCTCGAGCAGGCGTCGCTCATCTTATATGTCAAACCAACTGTGTAGAAAGACAACAAAATGGCAGAACAAATGCTACACACATTAATATTCAATGGAATAAACCTTAGCACTAAAATGTTAAAACACAAAGAGCATTATTGTATCATTAATAACTTTTTATTCCTTTCTTTTTTTGAAAAAACTGGTAGCAGTTCTTCTAGAGGCAATAAAAAAAGTAAGTCTCTCTCACGAACATACACAAACTTATATAAAGTTGAAACAGCACGAGTAATCCAATACTAATATATACATTTTCTTAAAGTAATTATTTACGATCCCTCGTCTTAAGATACCTTGATTCTCACACATCCTATTTTCAATTTTTAGAAAATCGAACAAATCAATAACAATACTGAAATTTTGGAAAGCGACCCATCTTATAGATAACGTTTATGGAACGAACTGCAACAATTGGGGGAGGGGGGAGGCCTCGCTAAGCGGTGAGAATACGCAAAAATGCTTCATTGCGTATACCCACCACTAACCGAGGCCTGCGCCTCTCCCCCTGACTTGTATTTTTAGTTACCATGGGTTTGCGGAGGTTAGGTAAGGCCATGTTCGCACAAACAGATAGAAACGTATTTTGATCGAAAGTGTACAGTTGCATAACCGAACCTGACCTTACTTAACCTACCCTAACCCATGGTCACTAATTTTATATAATCTACGACAAATGGAAGAAAGCAATCATTAATAATAAATTTGTACTTAGAAAAATATATTTTTTAAGACAAGAAGAAAAAATCTAAACTTTTTTTTTTTTTTTTTTACAAAAACTGGACTTTAAAAATCAATCTTGAAAATGCTAGGAAGGAATAACTAATAATAAATTAAAACCTTTAAGAATATATTTTTTAAGAAAAAAGGAAGAAAAACTCGCCCGCCCACCGGGAATCGAACCCGTTTTTTTATTTCGTAAATCAGCGTTCTACCAATACACCATGGGAGGCAACTGACAATTGGTGTTCTCGGTGCTGTATTTAAATCGCCAACCGTTTGCATGACCCACTTCTGCCAAAAGCACTTTGAACTCAGAATTTCTAATAAATTTGTTTTTATTCTTACCGGTTGGGATTGGTGAAAATTACCGCGCCGCCAGCAAGTGGGATTAACTTTCTTGAAAGATAGTTCTGAAATCTAGGATATATATAAATAAACCGCAGAGGGTAGCGAGTTTAATGGCTGCTTTAACAACACATTTGTTATGGTCTTATAGCTAAGTGGTAAGCGTGTCAGACTCTCATTCATAAGGTCTCTGGATCGATTCCACGAGCGGCTTTCCAAATATTTTCTTCTAGAAATTAAGCGCTGTAAATGATGTTCGCGATAGCTACTCCAAGAGATCCAGTCTGCACAGGGAGAAAAGCACAAGACAGAGAGAGAAGGGGGCAGGGAGACAAAGACGGGGACTGTGTATTCATAAGCGTTAAAATTTAATTTATTTCCATGTCTTGCGCCATTTTCTTTCCCTCTTTCCTTGTTTGCTCCTCTCTTTTCTCGCTCTTTCCCCGTCTTCTTCCCGGCTCTCCCTCTCTCTCTCTCTCTCTCTCTCTCCCTCTCTGTGTGTGTGTGTGTGTGTTTGAATAAGACAAGAATTCGATTTTTGCCCATCTATCTTGTGGTTCTCTACATGATGCTGAAGATGTCAATTCTTTATTGCTCCAAATGGAGGAATATCCTGGCATGTCATGTTTTGGCGCATATTTGTACTGTCATGTTGGTTGTCCAACTATTAGGTGTATAGTGAAACATTTCTCCTGGAGGAAATAACTATTATTTCTTAGCACTTCCAACCTCCACTTATTTTTGCAATTGGCTGTACAACTAATCTGAAAGCAAAAGAGACTACCAGTTGAAAAGGAAATTGGAAAATACGTATGATCTAAAGACCTTAGACGCACAGAAGAAGACACGATCTATACACTTTATAACCGATAGTATCATATAAAGTTTTTGTAAGTTATAGTTATGGTTGAGGTTATCAAGATTTTTTTTATTATTATTATTATTTTTTTTTTTTTTGTAAAAAAAATTGTAACAAATTATTATTGTTTAAGATGGCCATTTCCTATCCAGGATGACATTTGAAGCATTATATGTACATTATTGCACAAAGCACTTCACTTCTCTTGTTCACATATAGCTTCAATTTTCATCTTAACCAGCCGTTTGGTAGAGGATTTTCATTATATTAACATGTTGATTTTCTGTCATTTATAATTTTACAATTTTAATATCAGATCCGTAGTCAGCGAATTTGAAAACGTCTCTATACCCAATTTCAGATTCATATGGCGATTTTTTTTAATTTGTCCCCGCCATATTGGATCCGACATTTTGAATTTTACAATTTTGATATTAGATTCGTAATCAGCGACCTTGAAAATCTTTATATACAAAGTTTCATGAAAATCGAAATACATTTTGGCCAGGTTTGGAGGGTGTCTGGACCACTGTGCAGTGCTAAGAAAAAAGTATACTTTATTTAATAAAATCGGCAAGGCAACAATGAAAATTTTTTAAAAATTTAGATAAAATAAAAACTTATGAGGCGGAAAACTGCACTTTTTATATTATTGACTAAAGATTTTTTTTTTAACTTTTCCTTCCTTTTACGCAACAATGGGCACATGCTTCTGTTGCTACTTCGACCAGGTAATGTTTTAACAATTTTAGAGTTAGTATCACTGTCACTGTTACTTAGGTGCAGAGTGTTGGACATAAAATGGTCGCAATTTTTAACAAAAGGTTGTTAATTAAAGCGTTTAACATTTTTCCACAGTTCAAAAATTTTCGTAAATTGGTAGGGTCCCGGATTTTCACTCTTGAAATATAGCACCCCTAGGTTTGAAGTATTTGAGGGTACCATAACGCCTCAATTCTTCTGTTAGTGGCATTGGAAATATAAAGCTCTAGAGGCCATTTTCCCATGCTTTCGGAAGTCCATATAGCGTTGAAATGAAGCATGCATCCTTTTTTATTTTCATGTCAGGAATACCGTGGAATTGTCTTGTTGGTATTATTTTGCAACACCCTGTATATAACGAAAGGAATGCCGTAACGTGAAATTTTACACAAGAAGATAAAAAAAAATACTCCTGCACAAATTTATTCCAGTAGAGTGGCCCTCGAAATGATAACAAGGAAATCTTATTAAACAATATACAATAAAAAAAAACTTATCAGTTACAACCAAAAAGAAAGCGCGTAAGTGTAAAAATACTGTCTTACGAGAAATTTAGTTTGCTAGAAAACCGAAATAAACTTATTGGAAAATTTTCGTAGCCTTTTTCTGGATTTCGGTCACATGGCCTCTGTTGCTGAGTAGCGTCCAGATATAATCCCTTCTTGAACCTATCTCTCAGCAGGAAAGAATTGAACTTCTAGTGTCTAGTCTAGTCCATTGAAAGATATGGAGGCACGAAGAGTAGGTTATTCACATTTCTAAGTGATTTTGAACTTCTGTTAGGGTCAGAGTTTAATTTCTGGGGAAGCAAAAGCGCGCAGGGGTGTATTTCGACTGTGGATTGGCCTCGCCTGAGTAGGTCAAAAGTTTCCAAACGCCTAGCCAAACATAGCAAAATCCTGTAATGACCCGCAATACTGTCCCAAAACGTACTCCTTCCAAGCAGCAGCCCCTTCAGGCCAAAATATGAAACCGAAATCCACCCCTGTTCATGGTAACTGGGTCCATCCCCTATACACCTTTCAAGGCACATGCGCAACGCAATGCACCCTTTACTTTTTTTTAACTTCTGATTACACATCTCGTACAAATATATCCTATCTATGCCTATAATTCTTGTCCACAAGGGGCGGGTGGGGGCTTGCCTTATTTCAATCTACCTTCTCGACGTACTCTTAATGTGACCGAGCACAGAGGGAAATGAGAAAAATTCTCAGCCAGAATGCTCCGTTCTGTGTTTTAACCCGGATCGCCAGTAACGAGGCATGCATGCTTCCGCTGAGATATCGCTGTCGGTATCTTCAGTTACTGTAAAACCTAAAAGTGTATTTTAGAAAATGTAAAATTTGAAACGGGGAGATCTAGATTTGAATACTATCAAAAAATTTCAGATGAGAAGGCAATACTCAGTGAGAAAATATTGTCAGACTATCTGAATAACAAAGCAGCCCTGCCTTTTCTTCCACATTTCTGCTGACGGTTTAAAATGCAATTGTCTACGTATAATGGTTCCAAGCATCAAGGAGACTAGAGCCGCCCGAACCATTTATTTTCGAAATTCTTGAAAAAAATCGTATCAATGGGAAAATCTTAATAAAATCTTTGATCTGTCGAAAAGAAAAAAAAATGCGCCAGATATTGCGTGATCTGATACGAAGAGGAGATTTTCTTGATTTTCTCTTCACATCATCGTGTTTAATTAATTCATCGTGTTATATTTTCGCCAAAGTACTTTTCGCAGAGGTACGCCTTCATGGCCATGTATCGTCATGAAATGCTAACAAAGAAGGGGAAATGTGAACTCTGACGAGGAGTGATTTTACACTCATAAACCAAAAGTACCATATGGAGTTATTTATCACTTATTGTGCTTTGTCGGGACATCGTAACAGTTGCGTTAGCATTTTTGCTAAAGTGATATGAAGTTCTTTCGCAAAGTTGTGATGTATTTCGCATTTTGCGAAAATAAAACGAGAGCACAATAAACCCTGCAAGTCAAGGGATAAGGCGAGGTGAGTAGAGGCGAGAGAAATGAAGTTGCCTTCCTTATTTCGAAGTCTGGTTGTGCTCTTCAGAAGTGTTTCAACATAAAAAAATCTTACTGAAGCTGTCGTATTCACTAGTAGTGTAAATTAGTGGTTGAGTGCAACGCTCTAGAACAGTGATGCTCAACCCGGCACACCTGTTGAAACGTCGTGAATTTTAATTGTGCCGCAAAACTTCTGAGGGTCAGTTCTACAATCGACCGTTGTTAAACTTCTAGTCAGTGCTAAGTTGAGGCCAAATCTGATTTTGGCCAATGCAATGAGAGTACGCAAAATGAGAGTTGACCTGAACTTAGCGCTGACTAAAAGTTTAGCTGTCGATTGTAGAACTGACCCTGAGACTGTGATTTTGCTGGCTAAAATAATTCAACTAATTTCACTCAATATTTACAAAAAAAAAAAAAGTTTAGTGCGCGTAAGACCGAATTACTAGCCGTTCCTGTCAGGTCATGTGATGGACCCGAGTGAAAGAATGCGAGACGGAGTCAGCCGGAAACAAACTTGAAGGCACCATGCCGCCATTTGCCTGGCGGGACGGTTTGTCCTCAGTCACAGCAGGCAGACGCCGGGATGGTACCTCCAACTTGGGCCCTGGCCGATTGTTTCCGGTATCCGTTTACCTATTCTCTTATTCAGTAACTTTCGGGCAGAAGTAAAAGCTTCAGTATTGTACTACTTTATCGCGCATATCTTAAAAGTTCGTTCTGAAATACGTAGAAGCATGTACGATCAAGCAGGGTGATTCCTTCCAGTGCTATATAAGGATATTTTAACCGCACAAGATGAGAGATTATATAGAAATACATGTCGTTAAAACTAATGGGCCTGAGTAGTTTAAATAGAAACTGTATGACCATATTTGTTTAAGAATCGGTTTGGCAAAACAGACTTACGATGAACTAAAAATAAGGAGCTATGGAGATTCTAGGAAGTCATCAGCACATGAATAAATGAAGAATATGATAAACTATGGTACGTAAGGAAATAAATATTAATATAAGAATAAACTTACACGTACAGTACATTTGTTAGACACTTCACTTGTTTGTGTGTACATTCCTGCTGTTCGTTTACGTATTAATTATGATCATTTAATGTGTTAAAAAGCATAGCAACAACAGTAAACCTTATTTCATTTCGTTTCGTTTCGTTTGAAATTAACAAAGTTTAATTAAACAACAATGACTTTTCAGAATTTGTAATTTCATTTAAGTATTACTTTTCCATTGATTACATTGAAGTGTGTTTCGTTTAATTCTCCAGTGGGTGCGCCCGCGGCACTTTGCCTCGCATTTTAGTTTACGTGATGTACCACCATGTATAGAGATGCACATGTGTCTACTTACGTATTCCTTATTTATTATATATGTCACTACTTGCAAAATTTTATCAAACATTTCTCAGAATAGTTTAGTCACTGTTAAAGAGTCAAAGTAGTGAGAGTCATATTTGTGATGCAGCTGACGCTGCACGCCCTGTGGCATAAGTGTATTTTTAACGTCACTTTTGAAGATAGAGATATCGCCTGAGGTCATTGAACGAATGTTAGGGAGGTGCCATCATCAGAAGCAGGAAGTAAATCAGAGTCCATTAAATCTAATACACCACATAAAATAAAATAAGAGTGGGAATCAATGAATGATTCCTGCTATGATAGCAAATACTGCTCCTATAGAGAGTACGTAGTGAAAGTGGGCAACAACGTAATAAGTGTCGTGTAATACAATATCTATTGATGAATTCGCTAGTATTACTCCTGTTAGTCCTCCTAGAAACACAGCAGTGACTAAACAATCTGCAGGGGGATACATGGTAATGAATTGTTTACAGCACTAATTTGTGAAAGGGAAGATCAAAACAATGACTCAATATTTTTATTCAAGTAAATATTGCCGTGCACAATGCAATAAAATTTTATGTGAAGAAATATCCCACAAAATACAATATGCATAAGGATTAGCAGCTCAGCATGCCAGGCGGCGTCGGCCCGACCTCAGCATTTGGTTGGAGCCAATGGGTAGGTTTTGAAAAATCCCGACGGGGAGCCGACGTCGGCGAGCGGGTTTTGGGCGGGGTTACGCCTCTATATCGACCCCGACGGTGGCCCGGAAAATGGCTCGACGACCAAACGCCACTTATGGATGTCGCCGACCTTCCCCCGACTACTTCCCGGCTACTAGTTGGTCAGGCCGCCGTCGGGGTCGGTATTTGGATTGTTGAGAAGTTACTACAGTTCAGACTTCTGAGCACTAACATGAATGTGAAGTTTCAATTTCTTTTAAACCACCAGAATTACTTCTCTACAACCTTAGGAACATGGTGAAGAATCCATCAAGACAATGTGCTGGAACGCAGGTATGAGCGTTGATACTACTGGTCACTGAAAAGCAGTCATGAATCTAGGAGATGGACCGGGGATTTCCTTCCCGGAGATTCAAAAATCTTCTCGGAAGGTTTTGTTCATAAGATTTAAGCAAGTAAAAATTTCACATCACGTGTATCACTGCTTCTCACATAAGAAAAGCTTAATTTCAAAGCACTTTATCTCCCTTTGAAAAAACAAGCCCGAGCAACGATCTTTTGATTATATGATATTACCCTTAAATTCACAAGTAAACTTGTGTATAGTAATCGTTGAAATTAACAAAGAAAAATTGACAATCGAACTCGGATCTCCCAGTTGTCGGTTAGTTACTATCCGCCGGTTAGTTACTATATTACACCATCACGTCTCTGACCAATTTTTTGCGTATATGTAATATTCCTCTCGCCTAGACACACTCACAGCTCATCATTGCTGGTTGTTAGACCCAGGCAATCCACCACATGCGGAGATTTTTAGTTGAGGAATATTTCTGCTATCATACAGTGCGAAAGATTGTACTGTCCCAAAGCTCCTCCAACAAAGAAAAGTAGGTAGACTGATCATCAAAACAGGGACCGCGGTCCCTGTTGCAAAAACGGGGATTACCCAAACTCAACGTGGTCAAACCTACCCTGGAGACAAACCGACATTACGCCACAGGAGAGGGCATATAACGAAAGAAAATCGCCATCGGACCTGAAGGCAGGGAGGGTACCTACCCATCAGCACCCAGCCATATCAAAGACAGAACACACACTAGTCTAGACTAGTGATGGCCATTTTCGAAAAAAGTGTTTTTCGATTTTCGAAAGTAGAGTTTCTCGATTTTTCATTTCTCAAAGAAAATTTCGTTTATCGAAAAAAAAAAATCGAAAAATTGTGGCCATCCCTAAAACAAACTTTAAATAGCCCGGCCATACTGTATATTTTATATGCATAATGCCAGAACGTAAGCAAGCACAAAAATAACTTACTGATGAAATACAATAGAAATAGCTAGACCATAATGTATATATAGACTGAAATCTCCAGATATAGACATAAATCTTGATATTTGACATGGATGATAACTCATTGCTGACAACAGAAAATGTATTTTGAAAGCTACCATTATAACCAACACAAGAAAATTAAAACGCTCTGAGCCCAATGAATCCAAATAAATTCAAAGGAAAATGAAAAGTTATTCCGAAATTCTGCCTTACTATGGTATTTTTGTCCAACTAGTTGGTAAAATTAGTAAAATACAAAAGAGTAGGGACATTTAGATGTCGCGCCAAAGTTGTGGCGGAAGACGGGACAATTTTAGAAAAGAAGGGACAATCCCGACAAAATCGGGACGGTTGGCAACCCTATTCCAAATTATTAAAAATTCTAAAATGAGAACAATTTTCTACTTGTAGTCAATACTTATTTTGTTCCAACGTAACATCTCCGTGCACGATAACATTGTCTATAGTGTATACCAGGTCCGGGGGATCTTGATTTCCAAGTCTTCTGCATGCCACTCATTCTACCCAACCCACCGGTGATTCTATGAGTCGGAGCAGCGTTGGCGGACCTTTTGGCATCTTTGACTCAGGTCAGGACAGAGTAGAGTAAAGGATGTAGAAGGTATTGGGTAGGGTGTTACTTAAGATGCAACCCCGGCTTTCATCTGGGAATACAAAAAAAAAAAAAAACTGGAAAACCTCAGTCAGGATGTTCAGCCATGGGGGAGTGATGTTTGGCAGCTATTGGAATAAATCATATATAATGACACTATATACAGTTGCTCTTCAAATGAGGTTTTCCACTGGGGTATAATTAATTTTTATATATGTTATGTTTTTACACTACATACAGTATATTACGAGGGGAGAGAGTAAAAATTCTCCCTGTGCGAAGTGTGCACAGGCCTGGTCTATATTTGTGCTTTGTGTGTAACAATCGTTATACAATATATATCATACATATGTCAAACAAAAAAATGTATTGTTTTATGCTGTTTATTGAATTGTTTGTTTTTTCTTTCAGAGACAATTCGATATTAAGTGGAAACTGTGGTCCGACAACATGTTATGCTGCTTCCAGACAAGAATCAAAATAGTGAAGTAACAAGTCATGCAAATGAAGCTACTGAAAGTGTGCCACACGAAAAAGAAAATATATTTGTGACACATATTGAGTGGTGCAAAAAAATATATACTCTTTAATTGGTGTATTCGAAACGCTAATTAAAAAAAATAAAGATTATCTGAGTTTTAAATCAAAAATTTAAAAATGTCACTCATTATATCCGCTAAATTTTTAATGATTATTGCTTGAAAAGAACATGAAAAGACTAGACTCAATGGAATGGTGTAATTTTGAAATATCAGCGTCAAGACCACCTTTTGACTATTCATTAATTTGAGTCAGTTCAATTTTTATTGCATGAAAACCATGAAAAGAGGCCTGGAACGAATGTTTCATTGAAGATATAATGATAAAAGATAACGAGAATTGAAACACATGTGGATTTTCAAGTGTTAATTGAAAGAATTACAAGTGATAATTATATATATTGAAAGATTTTTTTCTTCCTCCAATGTTAAAATATTACGATGTTAATTTTTTTATACCGTGAATTAGAACTTGAAATATTAAGTCATCGATAGAATCAAAGATTTACGTATTTATCCTATGCTTTGCAAAAGAGAATTTTTTTACTTTAATTTTCGCCTAATGTTTCTTCTTATTTCATTTGAATGCTTGTACGGTACCAAAATACATTGCTTTTATATGTGAATATAAAATATTTTTACATTAAACTGTATACAGGCCCCAATACATTGTAGATTTAATTTAATTTAGCTTATAGTATTATATGGGCTTTACAGGCATAATTGAACCTTAATTATGGCCGTTGAATATATTTTTTTAAAAACATGTTCTATTTCTTTCATCTTACGATCAGTAACTATTGTTGCTAGGCTACATGGTTTCGTTTTGATACAAACAATAATCATACAACCCTATTTGTCCTATTATCACCCACATTTGCCCTAAATTCAAAACAATCGACCCATGGATACGATAAAAAGAACTGATGGAACCAGTCAGATGAGGTTCCACATGAGTTAAAATTGAGAAGTGCGCATGCTCTTTAAAAGTGACAGTTAACGAAACTTCACTAACTCCTATGCAGTCTGTTCGACTTTATTTCTTTCCTCATTTCAAGTATCGGTGAGTTAGCTCCTTATCTGACTGCGTTCTTGAATTGTTAGTTTTGGATGAAAAACATTAAACCATACACTGTAGCTCAAGTAATTTAACTCTCACTTTAAATTAATATTCATATAGCTACATTGTTCCTTTTTGTTTTAAAAAAATGTGTACACTTATACTCTGTTCTCTTCTGTACATATTCTTCTCTTTTTTTTTTTCTTTATTATCTTTTAAGTGTAGTTCCAAAAGACGAATTCGAAATGTTAACCTTAAATTGTGTGATCGTTCTCATCACGAAAGAATTGGAAACCTATCACGTAAATAATTAAAGTGAATATAACCTCCTTACTTATCATGGATATACATACATAAGTAACTTAAATATGATTTCTGTTATAATAATAGAACTGTACCGTCTAACATTGAAAATATACAAATCAAGTATTTACAGTTCGGTTTTTTTTGTGCTAAACTCTTTGAGTGTTTAGTATGACAGTCATAACGAGGTGATTCTAACGATTATAGAATTTATATCATCCTAGGGAATGGAGTATTTTTTTTCTTTCTTTTTGGTAGAATGGAAAGTGCTTGATTGCTTAAAATATCTGTTAAAATATTTGAATCCCACTCTTTTAAAAAAGGAATCATTTAGTTCAGATTCGTTTTGGAATAACAGACATGAATTGATTTCTTGTTTGATTTATTATACAGCCTACAACATTACGCCAGTAAAATGTTACTTTTTTGTTATTTATTTCTCTGTTCTATTATTGTTCTTTATTTAATATAAAAGAAAACAATATCTCTCAAACCTTAGAAATAGTGATTTTACGACATAATACTATATTGTATGTATAGAACCTACGTATGTAGTCAAATGAATGCATAATCTATAGGTCTACCTTAGTAGTACGTAAATATTTGTAAGCTAATATTTTGACAACAAAAATAAATTGTGAATTTTTAAAACATATAGTTTTCTTGTTATTTTAGGGTAATCTTTATTGTAAAAACTTTATTTTTATATGGGCCAATCTAGTAACTTTGGACTTCGGCCCGTCACGATTAGCCCCTTAGTTATTAAAATCCACACCCATACCCCAACAGGGTCTCGAACCCGGGACCTTCGGGCCGTTGGTCTGCCTCCGCAGACCACACGGCCAAGTAATCTTTATTTGTATTAATATTTATAATAATTTGAATAAAATACTGGATCAGAGAAACCAAATATGGCGTAATTAAGGACCTAACAAATAATACACGTTTAAGGGTTAGTTGTACAAAACGCTTTAATTCCTGGTTAATGACTCGTAGACTAACTCGGGAATTATAGTAAGGGTTGATTTACATGCACGCTTGCGTTGCGTGCTTTGCTTGCAATTAGAGTGAGCAGCTAATTTATTACGAACTACGTAGAACACGCAATGAAACGCGTGTCTTAATTGGCTACTCACCCAAATCGCACGCAAAGCAAGCAACGCAAGCTTTCATGAAATCCAGCCCTAACTCGGAATTAAAATCTTTTGAGCAACTGGACCAAAGGGTCTATTGCAGAAAACATTTTAACCCAGAGCTAACTTAATCCATGAGTTAATGTGCAAGTCATAGATAAAATAATTATAGTGACGACCCATACTCTCCATTCCTCAAGTCACTGGAGCTACCTGGTGTCAGTCCAGCCGAACTACGAGCGAAATTATGTTAGAAAGTCATTCGCAATATCTATGCTTTCAATCTATTGTGAACTCATAACATGAAGTATCAAATACTCGACTAGCATTCCATGTTTTTCTCGATTTCGAATCAAATGTAGGAACAATTAATTACAATTAGGGTGACCAGATATCCCGTATTTTACGGGACAGTCCTTTCGTTAAAGTTGCGTCCCGGCTAGTTACGAGCAAGAACATTTGTTTACGTAATCACTATAAAGTTAGTATTAATCCTTATACACTAATTCGTTGAGTAGTAATGAACTGTTAGCAGTTTTCTCTCAAATTATAAAGGTGTCCCGCGAAATCTGGTCACCCTAACTAGTATTATTTTATTCCAAGTTCGGCTGGACAAACACCAGGTAGCATGAACTCGCGTATTAAGTTAACTCAGGATTAATATCTTTCCTGCAACTGACCCTTTGGTCTCGTTGCTCAAAAGATTTTAACCCAGAGTTTAACAATAAATAACCCCCGAGTTATGACTGGTTTTCATGAACGCTTGTATTGCTTGCGATTTGGGTGAGTAGCCAATTGAAACACGTGGTGTAGTTTTATTAGTATTGCAACATGTGTTTCAATTGGCTATTAACCCAAATCGCAAGCGGGCTTGAAAATGAACCGTTAGGGCTGATTTACATGCCAGCTTGCGTTGCTTGCGATTTGGGTGAGTAGCCAATTGAAGCACATGTTTTATTACGTAGTATGTAGAACACGCAATAAAACACGTGTTTCAATTGGCTACTCACCCAAATCGCACGCAAAACAAGCAACACAAGCTTGCATGTAAATCAGCCCTTAGTCAACGAGTCATAGATAAGAAAATAACTATAGATAGTGATGTCCCATATTCTGCGATTTTATCGATCCACCTAGTTTCAGTTTAATGCAATTAACTAGGAATTAAATGCCATTATGCTCTGTGCAATAAGAGCGCTCTTAATTTATTGACCAATAAGGTCGCACAGCTCACGCTATGTGACTTAAATAATCTGGCATACTAACGCTATTCCATTCTTCGGTTGGCTAGATTGACACCTGCAGGTGCCACGATCTACAAAAAAATTAAGGGACTTTGATATCTATAGTAAAATTATTTTCTTTTATCTGTGATGCCACGGAAAAGTAGGTTAAGTAAAAAATCTTCATTTTTACAGAAGAGACAAAAGAAAGTCATATTATTCAATATAGTAGTCGGCCAATTAAGGACCCGTTCGTTCATTTACTTTCCTTCCAGATTTCTTTTACTTTTATTCTTTATACCTTTCTCAACTAATAAACCATTTTCAACTCAAAATTTTATATGTGCTTCGTATTAAGATTGTTTTAGGAAAATAGGCAATATGCATCAGTTGTCGTCTACTCAGAACCAGTAGTCAGCTATGTTGGTACCAGTTGTCGGACACGTGCCAGACAAAAGAGAAATATCCATAAAAATTAAGTACACTTACATGCAGAAATACTGGATAATTTCCATTTAGGCCTATTAGTTACATTCGAGTATTAAAGACTTAATAATACTAATCGACAAAATGCAACTTTAATTATTATTATTATTTCATGAAACAAAGTGTTCCTAAATATATAGTTTTTGACCTTCTGAAGATGATTCTGAGCTTAGTTTTGGTCTTGCCCCTACGTCGACCAGAAATTAAGGAAATCGCAGACCTTTACAGTGGCGGTTCTTGTGCCCCTTTAACTATCCAGAATCACAAATGATATCTCGTTGGAAAGCTTATTGAACACCTATAGAAACAAGGTACAGTTAAAACCTATCGCGACCAATTTGTAAAAGCAGAATAGAAAAACTGTGGAAAAACTTTTAAAAAGAACTTGCGGAAAATTTGCAACACTTACACTTGCGTTACGTAGATATAAACTCTGTAACACATAGAAAAGACATTCATCTACAGCATATAAAAATTCAGAGTAATTGCTCGAAAACAAGGTGAGAAAAAATGGATACTATCCGAAGTAGCTCTATGAACATCCTGTAGGTACTGATGCCCATAAGGAAGAGCCCACCCATGTTACTGATAACAAACACTTGGTGTAACCTCCCTCCAACATTTTCGACTTGCATGGGTGTTCCCAGACTTTTGCCACACCCTACAGTGCAAAAGTAGCATAAAGAGAGGCTGTAGCATCAGCAGTTGGAGACGACCATCTGAACAGAGTTTGCTAAATCCAAACATGAAATCACCTTCTCTCTAACTACTTTTGTTTAGGCGTGAGATGCGTTAGAGTGTGAGTGCATATATTGGAAGAACATCACAAGAAAAAGCTGTAGCTTTACCAGATCGAAAACGACAAGGTAAATGCAGGTCCCCGAACCCAAATCCGAAATCAATTTCGATCTATCTATTTTCATTGGGAAGCTAGCATGCCTTACACACTGAGTGCATATAGCATACAAATACCTTAACGGAAATTTGTAGCCTTACCAGAATAAAATTCGGGATGATAAATCGACGTTGCTGAACTGAAATTTGAAAGGCATTTATGTAGATCTGCTTTGGTTGAGGCGCTAGCCTGTGTTATGAACCGACGAACAATGAAATTCTATGATTAATTTTATTGGTCAGTTGACAACTGAAAATATGACCTGAAAATATTGCTGAAAAAATGACAAAGAAGATACACAAAATTAATATATTATACACGAGGAGTACAAGTGATACTGACGAATTTTCAAAGAGTTTAACGTAATATTTTAGATATAATTGGAAATATAAGCAGGAATTAAATTTAGGGTGGGCTCGGAAGGGTTGAGCCCATTCACAGAGTCTCTAGGGAGGGCTGGGGCCTACCCACTACTTTTATCGCACGGCATGGATTTGGTTTCTATATATTATACTCTACACACAATACATCTGACGATAATTATGCGGTATTATTCGGTCAATTACAAATCAATGGGATGCACTTGTTAGGAACGATAGGGTGGGATGCTCTTGTTAGAAATGGTATTTAAATGAGAGCCCTCCTACCAATCGGCTTAGAATTTAATCGCTGATTATATGTGAAACAAAACTGTCATTTGTACAAAGAAACCTTGGACTTTAATGCGTCCATATAGATGACCTCGAACTTTGTTTATTCGTCCATGTTACTTGAAAGGTTGATTGATTTAAATCAGATGATTAACAAAAACAGTGAGTTAAATCAAATATATTTTTTTTAAAAATAGAAATAAAGTGCAGTATTTTTAATCACTGTGATTTTAATCATATGTAAGTTTGAAATTTACCTTTTAGTTCTTACGTGATGATAGGCTCGGGATTTGCCCCTCTGGTAATTAAGTTTCCCACCCTGAAAAATTTATTTTTTGTCCCTGCCAGGGATAAATTTCTCCATCCTAGAAGAAATTTCGATGAAGATTAGACAGCAAATCGGAACTTTTTTATTTGGCCAAAAGACAAGAAGAAACGTTGGTGTCGGGAGTGCAATCAAAATCGTAAGTGTTTCTTATGTCCTCAATTAGGTATATATAGTGCTTTCTGTGCGAGCGGTCCCGGGTTCGATTCCCGGTGGGGTCTAAAAAATTTCGGTGTTGACCCAGCATCGTGAGGACAATTGGGGATCTGCTGTGAATAAAAGACAGTGGCGATCACAGTGAGAGCTTCGGTTCGCCTCTCCCAACCCGTCTGGTCAGCGTGGGACCAGTAGACCTACTCCTCCCTTCGGGGAGAGGCCTCATCCACTAGTGGATTGAATATGGCTGTGATTTATTATATATATATATATATATATATATATATATATCATATTCAGCCGTTTTCTATCCACTGCTGG
>JAGDQP010002216.1:46603-63964 GCA_022664845.1 Lepisma saccharinum
CGCAGCGCCGGACTGCTGGTGGTGGTGTGTTAGGTCGGTCTCCATACTACGTCAGGCGTCGTGGAACAGGAGTGTGCAGTGGCTGCAGCAGACGGAGGTAGTGTAAAATGGGAGACCTCTCAGAGTTTCAAAGAGGGCAAATTGTTGGTGCGCGGTTATGTGGAGTGAGTGTGACGGCAGTGGCTAGTGTGTTAGGTGTGTCGCCAGGGACAGTGTCGAAGGTGATGACGGCCTACACAACACACGGGAAAACCACATCGGGGAAGCGGAACAGTGGGCGGAAGAAAAGCATCAGTGACAGGGCAGGACAGGGTATTAAAGCGCATTGTCACGCGGAACCGTCGTGCCACTGCGGCGCAAGTGACGGAGGAACTCAATCAGCACCTCCCCCAACCTGTTTTGACAATCACAGTCCGCCGCGAATTACATGACATGAACTTACGGGGTCGTGTTGCACGGGCCAAACCTCTCATCAGGGACCAGAACGCTTTAGCACGCCGCAAATGGTGCCGCGACCATGCAACTTGGACCGTTGACGACTGGAAACGTGTGGTATGGTCGGATGAGTCACCATTCACCCTATTCCAAACCACGGGCCGTGTTTATGTGTGGAGAACGCCCAAAGAAGCGTATGATCTGCAGTGTCTCCGCCCAACTGTGAAACATGGCGGCGGCACGGTGATGCTGTGGGCCGCAATATCATGGTTTTCATTGGGTCCTGTGCTCACACTTCGCGGACGCATCACTGCCAACGATTATGTCGCAATTTTAGGAGACCACTTGCATCCTATGGTCCGGATGTTGTTCCCGGACAATGACGCCATATTCCAGGATGATAATGCACCCATTCACACAGCTGGAGTTGTTGCAGCGTGGTTTGAGGAACATCGGGATGAAGTTCAACACCTCCCCTGGCCCGGCCAATCCCCAGATCTCAACATAATTGAACATCTGTGGTCCATCTTGGAAACACGACTCCGGCGACGATTTCCACCTCCATCCTCTCTCACAGAACTGGCCGATGCCCTGCACGAGGAATGGTGTAATATTCCACTTGCTACCATTCACGACCTCTATGCCTCCATCCCACGTCGCATTAAGGCTGTTCTGAAGGCGAAAGGTGGCCGGACACCATATTAATCTGGTAAGTTGCACTTTCTCGTTGAGGTGTTTCCATTATTCTTATGCATCTGTATATATATATATATATATATAATTGAAATCCGTTCGTTAAATATTATCCACCCCGGGCTAAAAAATTTAATTCGCACACTGCACAGAAATATTGTAACTTGCTTATTTTTCGAATTTAATTAGCAGTGTGTACCCCTCTGAAACATCTTCATTCATAGTGTATCGACTTAAGTAACGTAAGAGTTTCTTACATGTTAACTTCCCTTTGTAAAATATTTACCATAAGTAAGTAACGCCGTATTTTCCTTCCTTTTCAAAATTGTTACAAGTTATAAATTACCTATTTTCCATGGCCATCTTCCGTAGCGAGCACCACATATTTGTGAACTTTATTTTAGGTTTTAGGAAAAACTGAATTCGTAGCTTTCTCAGTGCCGCAAGTTATTTAAATCAATATTTTTTTTATTAAAATAGAAAAAATAAAACCTATTTAAATTTTAAATAAACGATTTTTTTTAAATCGTGATTTTTTCAACCTTGCTTGAATCCCTTGACCTCTGGATGGAGTCGACATATCATTTTGCTGCAAAGTTTAGTGCTCAACATATTATCAGTCTCATAAAGAACGAACTATAGTATTTTTTTTTGTATGATAGAATGAAATAAACTTTCTTTCTGAAGCTAAGTTTCACTACATATACCTGATAAATGCAATTATCTCCTTCACTTAACCACAATATATGAATTAGGAAAACGAGGGAGAGCAAAAAATGCAAAAAGCATTAGCCAGAATATGACCTAAAGCTAAAATATGCTTTTATATGACCGATAAAAACAAAATCGTCGTGCTCATCAAAGCTAGAAATGTGCTCCAATTAATTAACTTAGTCGTGGGAGAAACAGGAATAATAATAATAATGGAATGGATTTTATTTTCGTGTTATGAACACCATTTAGGCCAATACAACACATGTCTAGAATATGACACACTTACAAAATTGTCTTCATTAACATTGTTAAAATCGTTACAGTAAAATATACAGCATACGTAGTCATAGAATATAGGAATAATTAAACATTACTTCCAGTACACTTATAAAATCTGTTCTGAGTGATTAGCTACAAACAGTATAACATTAGTATAAGATCCTTAGCTTCTGTTAATAAAGAATATAAAAGAAGTAAAAGGCCGTAAGAATTTATCAGCCAGTGTTGCAAAGTAGAATGTAATAAAAAATAATCCATAGTATGCTTAAACATCATATTTCACATGGATATTGCTTAACGTAAAAAACTATTTTAAATAAAAGAAAGTTAAACATTACATACTAAATTTATAACCGTGTATCGTTAAAACCAAACACTGGATAAACCTAAAAAATTAGAATAAATATAAACTGCTTAACAAGTACAGTGGTAAATTAAAAAGGAAATATGGTAAGTCGCATGGCTAAAATGTGTAAAATATATAAAAACATATAATGCAGCTATAGCTTTATCATTCTTTCATATCTTCGTTATAAACGTGAATCATTCTACTTAAAATAGTGTTCTTTTTATCTCTGTTAACCAAAAATTCGTATTTTCTGAGATTAAGAGTAGGTCCCTGAAATGCAATTTTTTCCAATAAATATTTGCTATGAGTTTTATTTGATAATATTTCATCAATAAATTGTATATCGATATTTCTTCTTCTTGTGTACAAGGGTTCAAGTCTGAGAAAATTGCAACAGTAATCGTAGCTATGTTCGTAGTATGGTAGGCCAAACTTAAGGCATAAAACTCTAATAAAAAAACTTTTGAATAGCTTCTATTTTTAAGCTGCTAGTTAATGTTTCTTGGTACCAAATTATGATTCCATATTCTAATTTAGGTCTCACTAAAACTTTATACAACATTATATACAGTATGTTTGCATTGTAGTTAACTCTCCCCATTGGTTAAACATGTACCCTATCCTCTTTTTGAATTCTTGAGTTAAGGTGTCAATATGGCCCTTAAATTTAACATTGGCGTCAAAATATATGCGTAGGTCTTTGATTGATTGAACTTTGCATATTACATTATCCAATATTTTATAGGTACTTGGAAGATAATTCGTTTTTTGGGTATAGCTTATAACCTTTGTTTTATTCAAGTTTACTTTCATTTTGTTCTTGTCACACCATATTGCTACCTTGTTAATGTCTTCTTGTATTCTAACAACGTCAGAATTACTTTTGATATAACCAAGCAACTTCAAATCGTCAGCGTAAAGTAAATGTGTAGCATAATTTACCCTTGTACATAAATCATTAATAAATATATTAAATAAGATTGGACCAAGGGGAGAACCTTGCGGAATCCCATTTCCTATTTTGGCAGATTTTGACAGGTTTTTATTGACTTTAATCTGAAAAGTTCTGTCTTTCAAATAAGATTCAAACCATTTTATATATAAAGGGGATAATCCCATACTTCTTAACTTATTAAGAATGGAATGGTTTACAGAATCAAATGCCTTTGTAAAATCGAAGTAAATAACATCACATTGTGAGTTACTATTAATACATCCTTGTATCTGAATAGTTGCCTGACATAGATTAGTAACTATGGATTTACATGGTATAAACCATGTAAACTAGTTTTCATGTAACAGTTCTTTCAGGTTAAAATTTAAGTGTTCAGCAATTATGGCTTCGAAAATTCTTGCGCAATAATAATAATAATAATAATAATAATAATAATAATAATAATAATAATAATAATAATAATAATAATAATAATAACCAGGAGTAAAGCGAAGATGAAAGGATCGGTGAAAATAATCAGGATCTCAAACAAGTAGGAATCAGACAAGAAGGCATTAAAAAAGAGAGATTTTAAATACAAAATTCATAATTGGCATATTGGCCAAGAGGAAAAGGACCTAGGAAAAAGACTGGAGCAGCGTGGACAAAAGAAAGAAAAGAAGGACATAGCAAGGGAATGAAAGAAATATGGGCAAAAAGAAGTCTTTCCTAGGCTCATTAACAGAAAGAAAAATTCTGAAACTTGCTGCCATAATAGTTCTCAAGTTTTGCAACAGATGGCAGCATGCGCCACACGTTGCAAGTGGAGTTTCAAACGTTTACACACAGATGGCTCGCATAAAGAATTAATTGTAGCACCGTAGAAGGGAAAGGAAGATGATTTCAGCGGATGGCTTTTTTTTTTAAGTTTGCAAACACCTCAGTTCAGTGGATGGCATTGTATGCAAAATATATTTCGAATAATAATAATAATAATAAAACCTTTGAAGAAGAATTCAGCTTCTACAATTTGTTGTATGAACTGAAAAAGAAAGACAATTTCAAAATGCACTAACCTTAATTTTGTTTGGGCCAGTTTAGTAAGCATTGACTTCGGCCAATGAATAACGATTACCAGATTTTAGCCATTGCAAAAAAAGATGACACGCAGTCAACGCAAACCTCCCTATAAAAAAATACATGATACAAATGCTTTATAATATTTAATATGCAAGTAAGACTAGATCAACCAATGGCAAATCTAGTATCAGTACCACCCTCAGGGTCCCGCGGTTTGGTTAACCCGCTATAATATAGTCAACA
This sequence comes from Lepisma saccharinum, assembly GCA_022664845.1. Lineage (NCBI taxonomy): Eukaryota > Metazoa > Arthropoda > Insecta > Zygentoma > Lepismatidae > Lepisma > Lepisma saccharinum. Next base: position 51,331 of record JAGDQP010002216.1, read on the forward strand.
AATAATGTTACTAATTGAAAAAACTAAAACGAAAAATAAATTATTTATTTAACCAACTTACTCAAGAACGAATTAACGAATCTCTAAAATGCGTTATATGAATTGGGAAACAAGAATATTGATTGTATTTTGATTGTTTAAATGAAGGTAGATATGAATTTACAGGAATGGTGAATGCTACACCAAATGGCCCGTCGTTACAAGCTCACCAGTCGTTTAGGACCTTAATAACAACTCGCTTACTCACATCGAGAATTTTAATCGGACCCACCTGAAGATAACCACGCTTATTTCTAAGCATCTTTAGCCTCGGCTGGTAACATTTTAAAAAAAATGAATTTACTTCTTTTGTTTTGATCTCTAATGTTTCTGTCTTACCGTTTTCCTCATCTGATCACCTGAAATTTCTGAGTCAGATATTTTTTTTTGCTTTTGTGTTTCCAATCAATCCCGCCTGTGGCGTTACTGTAAGTGTAGTGGTTTGAATTTGCTTATGTTTTATTGTCTGGCCAGTGTTGCCTTGCTTGTTCTAGTTCCTCATGAAACTTAATGCATTCTTCATCAAACCAAGGAATGTTTCTCTGTCGTTTCTTCTCACCTAATTTTGCTGATTCCTTCACTGTGTCACGAATTGCCTCCCTCACATCAATTTCATTACTACTACTACTTCTACTACAAGTACTATTATTATTATTATTACTCGAGGTGGCTAAGATTTCGAACCTATTTCAGATTTCAATTTAATAGATTATAGATAGCGATCCCCTGAAATCCACTCGAAACCAAACAGTAGCTCATGACAGGGATAAAACAAATAATGGCGATTAAGAGAGTTTTTGGAACCGTGACTAGAAATAAGGAAGGAATTATTTAAAAAATGAAAGCATAGAAAACAATACTATTCCGATGACAAAATAGGAAAAGAAAAGAGACAAAGATATATATCGTGTAAAAGTTTCAGACGTAATGAAAGAAGTGAATAAAGTACTTAAAGGGGTGAAGAACGGAAAAATCTCAAGAGGAAGACACTTACACTAGAATTTGAAATATATTTTTATGAACTTTATGCATCTCAAGCTCCGGCCGACTTACAGTAGAGATGTTTACATGGGGGAGGTCAAAAAGGTTGAAATAGGATCTTGTTGAACAATTTTTAACATGACTCAGTAAAAGCATTGAGTAAATAAATATAAATATGAGATATTTACTCAATGGTAAAAGGGAAGTTGGAAGAAGGCTATCTTTATTCTTTCACACAAAAAAGGGGACGAAAAATGAGTCGAAAACTTCTTGACCCGTTAGGTTAGTGTCATTTCTTTACAAAATGTTTACCAAACTGGATCTAAAATCATATCCAACAAGACTTAGATTTTTATCACCGATTTCATACAGGATTTAACACATTGGGCCATATACACTAAAACCTGCTTTATCGGGAACGATTTTCGAAAAAGAAATTTATTCAGTTTCATAATACACTAGACTCTCGCTAATCCGGCCATTCCTTGCACATATGAGTGCCTGATTCGCGGAAGTGCCGGGTTATTGAGAGGGTCGGAAATTACTAGTTTAAACACATAGGAACTGTACAGGCTGTACTTTATTAAATCCAAAGACATAGTATGTACTGAACTTTACTGTAAAAAAGTCACAATTTCAAATACGTATGTATATCATTGTTTAACATTTTAAACTAATAACATTGCTGCACACGATAATTCATTGTTGTGCGCGTCATTTCTGCTTGAGCGACTAGAGGCCGAATGTGGGCCGAACTACTGAGAGGCCGGACTGCTGAGGGCCGGATTAGCGAGAGTATAGTGTATATCGTACAAGTGAGCACGTATACGCCATGAATAAAATTTCTTTACATTGTGGTGGGTCGACGTCCGGATTCGTGGCGGTTGCCATCGTGGAGGCGGCTTGAAGGTGCCTGGACGGTGGGGGCTGCCAAATCGGCATTTGAACGGTAAAAATACGTCGGACCAACGTAGGGATTTAAAGTGGCTGCCAACGTGGCCATCATTGGCTCCTAGGACGGCATCATGGCGGCGTGCAGTAAGTGGGCCAACTGCTCATTCGCCAACACAGACCCGTAATGACAACTTACCACACTGTCATCTATCAGCAATGTTATCAATTACTGTACTAGACGGGGCAGGTAACCAAAAAAGTTTTTGTCGTTCTAGAGCAGTGATAAACAAAGAGCAATACAGTGGACGGTACGTACCTTTAGGTTTCGAAGTAAACTCCATCAGCATCCAACACCTTTTGCCAACGCTCCTGCAGCTGCGCAATACCCTGGTGATAAAAGTCGGCGGTCCTCGAGGCAAAGAAGTCCGTGAGTGCGTTCCGCAGGTCTCCCTCAATGGCGAAGAATCTCCCACGGAGGTGGTTGTTGAGGGAATTAAATAGGTGGTAATCTGTTGGCGCAAGGTCCGGTGAATATGGTGCATGGCACAGTGTCTCCCAGCCAAGTTGCTGAAGGGTTTCCCGGGTCCTCTTTGCCACATGTGGCTTGGAATTATCGTGGTGGAACAACACACCCTTGCGATTCACCAATGCCGGCTCCTTCTGCCGCAATGCATGGTGCACTCTTTGCAACTGCTGTGAGTAGAGGTGAGCAGTGATGGTCTGACTAGGTGGAAGCAGCTCGTAATGCACCACTTGGCGACAAGTCCACCATACAGACAGCATAACCTTTCGTGGGTGGAGAGGTGGTCCTGAGGTGTGAGGAACAGGGTCACGTGGCGACAACCAATGTCTTGTACGCTTGGGAGTGTCATAGAGGACCAACTTTTCGTCACCAGTGAGCAAGCGATCAAATATGGGTGTGTTCAGGTGCCGAGTGAGCAAGGACAAACAGGCTGTCACTCGTTGTTCCTCACGTGAGTGACCTGTAAGTGTAAGTATTAGGCAGACAAAGAAATCTGGAAACAAAATAAATGAAGTAGTCCTTTAATTGGGGAACCACTGGTGCCCTCACCCACGTCCACACCCTATATAATTTCGCGTGAAGTTATATTTTACATAAAAATCTGAATTTCGGGATTCTGGTATCTGAACCCCACATATCACCCCTAAATACATCTATGGTTTGTGTGTTTCCTCTTGTCCCAACTAGCTTTTACTGTAGGGCCCTAAATCATTGTAATACGTATAGAGCCTATGCTAGAGCTCCCAGAAGAATTATGTTTTTATTAATGCTTTTTTATGTGGAGAAAACAGTTAAACAAGATCCTGAACACAAGTGATGGCAATGTTCCTTCCAGAAGATTTCATTCGGAGGGGGGTTCGTGGGAGTGGGACTCCGAAAATTATAAATAATGCATATTGACTCCAATGTACTAAAATATTATTAAAAAAACAATAATATTACTTAATAATATGCGGTGCTTTCTTAGCTAACCTCAAAATAACATGAAACATGAACAATATTTATAGATTCTGCTATTACATAGTACCCAAGGGCGCCCATCAGGGAGCCAAGGGGGAGCTCGCCTCCGCCCCCCCTAGCCGGAGAAAATTATACTATGCAAGATAGAAAACAAAAATAAAATGTTTATATGTCTTTCTATATTTTATTTTTTTATTTACCTTAATTTTATTTATATATTTATTGTCAACACAACAAGCTTTGTAGCTCAATTAGATCGTCAATATTTAAAATGCCCATTTAAATACATTTTTATTACAATATTTCTAAATGCGTTCGAAGACGAAGACATATCACATATATCCAATTCGATGGAAGTTCTACACATTTCATTGTAGGTAGTTACATATTCTCTAGGTTGGTGATTTCATCATTATATTGTCCTTGCCTTTTTGCAGTGGAAGAGACCAGTCTTGTCTACGCGAGTTTTTAATGACGGGACACGAAACTGTAACAATGATACCAAGTCTGTGCAGTCTAAGCCATTTTGAATTATTTTTCTTAGAAATAACAGATCAGAAATGCTACGTCTTTGCTCTAATGAACACAAGCATAGTACATTGTCTCTCAGGTAGAAACGTTGTTAAATTTCCTTCCCATTCTTATTACAAATGCTAGAATTTTAAAAGGTTCATTTGTAATATTTTTTATGTGGCTGTTAAACGTTAATCTCATATCAAACGTGACATCAAGATTTTTTTAACTACGTCGGGTCTACTTATGAATTTAACATTTAAATCTATAAATCGTTTTATTTGTACTGAATGATAAAAACGCACCAGTTAGTAAAATTGCCTAAACTATGCTGTAGTTTTATGCAATCTTCCATGGAATTAATTTTAGCATATATTTGTGGTCATCCGCAAATAGCACCTTTTCATTATCCTATATGAATTCCGGTAGGTCATTAATGAACAAGAGGAATAACAACGGTCCAAGATGCGAACCTTGCCGGACTCCTGACAATGCTGTATATTCGTCAGATTTGTGTTCCTTAAATAGAACAGACTGTCACTGATTAGTTAGATAAGACCATATGAGCCTAATAAGGATGGAGAGAAGTGATAGTGATTTAATTTACCTAGTAACCCTATCAGCAAGCTTCGTCGGGCCGGGGTAGGGCCAACCGTATCCCAACCATTTCGCGGTTGGCCCAACTTTCGCCCGACGAATTTTGCTGATAGGGAATATATTTCGATTAACTCTATCAAACAAACGCCTTTTCAAAGTCAATATAAATCGCACCAACTTGCTTTCCTTTGTCCAACGGTTTTTCAATAAAGTCTGTAACAACTGCAAGGTTCGTTAGCTTGGATTTTTGTGAAACAATGCCATGTTGTTTAGTTGAGATAACTGGCTTCAAATGATTAATAATTCGTTGATATACAATCAGTTCAGAGAATTTGGCAAAGATTGGTAAGATTGCTATAGGACTGTGGTTGGTAATTTCTCGTATGTTGTTTGTTTTAGGTATAGGACAAACTAAAGCAGATTTCCATTTGTTAGGAAAAATACAGGTTTTTAGTGCCAAGTTGAACGCAATCAATAGGGAATATTTAAATTTATCAATACTTCCTTTCACTATATAGAAGGGTATACCATCAGATCTAACTGTCGTTTTGGATTTTAGATTCTTGACAGCCTTTCCTATTTCGTTCAAATGTATTTGATCAACAGGCAGTATTCAGATTTCTTCGTAACCCCTAGAATTACTATCAAAATTACTGAACGATTGAGAAGAGGATACAAATACTGATTGGAAATATTGTGCAAACGTATTAGCTATTTCTTAATTGTCGCACAAATCCGACCTTCAAATTTTAATATATTTTGGGAAGATGTTTTGTTTTGTTTTTAATAAATTTTCACAATTGACCTGGATCAATATTGAGATTATTTTCAGAATTTGATATAAAGGTCTTATAGGCTATTTTTATGCCTTTCTTGACTTCCCTACGTAATCGAACAAATTCCTGATGGTAGGGATTTAAATTTTATTTTTCATTTTTTTCTTTTTTTTTTTTTTTATGTAGACTTTATATGATAAATTGTTTTAACCTTGAGTTTCCTAATAACGTCTTTAGTAAACCAGCACGGATACTTTGGGACAGAGTTTCTTTTCCAAAGAACACATTTGACAAATATTTCATAAATAATGTCATAAGTCATAACGTTTCCTAAGTCATTAACATTATTATATTCTTTTAAGCATTTCCAATCAACTTCCAGTATACTTTAAGGTAGGTTTAATGTACTTCATGACAAGGTTCTTTTTGCGCCCTTAATTTATTAAATATTGTCGTGGTTATCTTGTTGATAACTTTTAGTAAATCATAGAAAAACTATCACTTTATCCTTGCCCCCCTCTGAAAACCACAAGATGGGCGCCCATACGTACCGTATTTCAGTATTATATAAATAATACGAGTAGAGACTAATTCTTTTGGGGGAGCGGTTGAAACTCCCGGGGGGAAACACCCCACGAAAACATGCCTGAAAGAAACACTTGAGTGATTGTACGATTATGTTATTAAAAGGACAACTTTTGTTATCAGTTGTTTGTGTATCCTAATAGCCTTGAACAACAGCATAGGCTTATTGAAGACGTGTTTACTCGCATCTCTTACCGGCAAGTACGTAAAGCAATTCGAGACAGTTAAAAGAACAACAACCACATTGTCTCTATGATTATTTGAGACAAACCACAAGAAACGTTCATATTATTACACTGGAAATAAGAAAAACGGTTATTAATTACAAATAAAACCATTAATTACAATAGCTTTTGCATTTTCGGATGCACGTTGAAGTGTGTTAGCATCTAACGCGCGAGTGTTCCTCAGCTGTGGTGTCCGAGTGGTTAAGGAGTTGGACTTGAAATCCAATGGGTTCTACCCGCACAGGTTCGAATCCTGTCCACAGCGCAAGAACTTTTTACTACTTTTTTTTATCTTTTACATTTGACTTCCCATGAAGCAAGCATTATGTGAAATGCAGTCCTGCTACACACTAACAAGTTTGGTTTTAATGAATTATACACACAATGAACGTTATTACACCATCTAAAGTAGGGTTACTAACTGAAAGTTGTCAAATGCAGGACAAAACTCCGATAATAAAAGAGGACTTTTTGATAAAATGCCGGACACAACGATTTTGCAGCAATAAACATTTTTCTTGGCAGAATCACTGTCGTTATGTAGTATTTATCTAGTTTTTAAGAGGTTAAACACAAAACATTTAGTTGCTGATGTCCTAGGTCTTACAAATTTCTTGTATATACTTTTCGCAATTTCGCGAAGGAGACAAAATTAGTCGAGTGCAATATATTTATTGACAGTACTACCAACCACGCTCCCTAGTAGTTAATAAATAGCGACAAATTACCGCTCGAGACCATAAAGTTTACCGTAAATAACACGAACAATACAAGTTTAGGTGTAATTATGCCTTGCTCATTTTATTTTTAAAATGCCGGACTTTTTCAAGAAAAAGATCAATGTCGGCCTGACATTTCCGAAAAGGTTAAAAAGCCGGACATGTCCGGCAAAAAACCGAACGGTTGGTAACCCTAGATCAAGAACATTTTGTACAGCCCTATAGCCTAGAGCATATACATAATATACATGGTCTAGGCTTATAGTAGGGTTACTAATACCATAATATTTTCGGATTAAATACAGTCAGATTAGCTTAAAAGTTATTTAAGTGGAATGAATCTCCGAACAATTACTTGCAACGTCAAAAGGAAACACACTTAATACTAACGGTAGGTAAATGTTTACATTAGAATAGGTGGTCTTCAATAATTTTTTCTATCGCAATAAAAAGGCCTTTGTGGTCCCGAAACTGAGTCGGTCATGAATAAGACAGGACAGTAGGATCTAGTAGTGGCCGTAGCTCAGTTGATGGTGTGGGCCAAGCATTCGGGAGGTTATGGGTTCGATACCAGCGACTGACCATCCTGACTGAGGTTTTTCCAAGTACCTCGGCCTTGAGCAACTCCTTTGCCCTACCCAATCCGGTCTGAGCCTTAGTTGCCTAAAGACCATATAATTTCAAATAGGATAGATATAGGCGTTTTTAATATTTTTTTCCCTGGAGTTCGGATCGATTATAAAATAGCAATAAAAATATCTTTTTGCGGTCAATATAAGACCTAATTAGTCGCGTCAGACAGTATGCTTAAGACATATTGGTTACTCCGTGTAATTGTATAGAAAAATTACAAATAATAATAATAAACACGTATTGTAGCATGAATTCACGTTACACCTCTACGGCTTCTTTTTACTTCAACTAGTCAACTGCGTCCCCTGCTGATTAGAATTACAAAGGCAGGGGATCATTTGGTCATTAAGTTTCAATTGTTAGATGATAACGAAGTTGATTGGGTTATTGTTGACACTTTACGTGATTACTTTGACATGAAAACTACACGAAATAGGTATTTTGTTGTGTTGTTAAATTTAGAGCTCAAGTATTAAGTAAATAATGAAATCACTGATAACTATAGCTTGAATTGTTGGGGGATTTCCCCCCTCACTAAAGTCCTCTTGCCTGTAATTCCTCCAGTAAATGTATATCATTTATCGAGAAAATCGCCATGTTTAACCCCAGCGAAAATATAAGAACAATTTGCATTTGTGGAGCACACGAAAATTCTTTGTAAATGGTATAATATGCATTTGTGGGAATATATGGGTTTAAAATAACTCACAGTCAGGAGGACTGAATGCAAAGTACGGACATTTAGTTTTTTTTTTTCTTGTGTGCAAAATACGGTACAGACACGGATAGAGTCTTTAAAATACGGACTGTCCGTACAAACTACAGACGTATGGAACCTTACCTATAGCTTTTAAGGTAAAGCCTAGGCCTATCTGTAGTTATCCAATTAAATTAAAGTTTTCCTAATGCCAGAGTAAAGATGGACTTTCTGAAATGTTCTAGACAAAACATTCTAGTGTTCTCCATTCGCACTCGCTTGTTTTATAAACAGTATTTAAATCTGGTGGGCGTACATTGAACGTAGGTTCGAAATCCATCCAAGCAATTTTATTGGTCAAACAAGCAATTGTGGCCTAAACCCGTTAGAAGTCTGAGGAATGATGCCCATCCGCGAACACACTTTCAAGGGTAGTGAGGGTGCAAGTAGAGGCCAAGACTTTTGTCTAGGTACTACTAGCAGCTGGTGAAACTTGGGAGTACCTCAGACAACTTAAGTTAATTTTGCTGCCAGCAGGACTCGAACATGCGTTTCTCCCCAGTGCCAATTCCAATGTCACCAATTGTAGGTCTTGTCCTTTCTACTTACTAGTGACTTACAAGATGCACAAAATATTCTATAAACCGCTTGCTGGGTTTTAATAAAATCTAACAAGTAAGGATCGGTTTATATGCACGATAAAATTTGAGCTTCTCGTATGATTATCGTTCTCATCTTCGATGTGAGAGGTTCCACATTTCGATTTCCGACGGGAGTTCCCAATTTCGAGAATGACGCCAAGACTCAGTAGAATGAACGGTTTTGATCACCCTCATCACCTTGTTGTGCCCTTTCCAGGGGGTGGATCTAGGATTCTCGTGAAGAGGGAGCGTAGAGTTATTAGACCTGTTCGATAATTTCCCACTAAATGAATTGTTTAAGTACATTTTCAGCATATTGCTAAATCTTATCATGCTTCCAGTATCACGAAAAGTTAATCTTGCTACAAAATTTAAGTTTTCCCGCAAGCAAATCGAAGCTTTCTCTTAAGTACATTATTGAAGTAATACACTATATAAAAAAAATATATATTTTCCCTTGGGGTGGGGGCTCCTCTCTGGATTCGCCACTGGCACTTTACATTGATTTACATGGGAGTTGTTTCACTCGCTTTATGGCATTCAAAAGTGGGATTTTTAAGTTACATAATTTGTCTTGGTTACTATTTTGACTATTCTAGTTTTGTGTATCTGAAGTTCCTTCAAATATATGAACATACTCAGGACCGTAACTACAATGCCGCAAAACATCGAGTTGCAGAGGTTGGGGGCAAAGTGTCCAGGCGGGGACGTACAAGCGATATGTAAGTAGATCAGAAAAATGACGTGACAAGAGAAATCGACTCGAAATTCGATTTTAAAACTTTCTCAGAACTGGTAAGAAAGGAAGGAAATTTGTGTGCCTGAACAGAAATTGGGACTTTGACACTGTCGTATGGATCATGATCAAATTCAGTCTATGAAATAGGACTCCATGTATCGTATTATCGCATGCGTCTAAGAAAAATAATATCCTGATTTCGTTGTAAGCTCCCACAGGATTTTAACTCTAATTTCACGTGTGGACCACAAACGAAACGAAAATTTTAATCAATTTTCCTACCAGTTGAAGATCGAACTAAAGTATCCTTCGAAATTTTAATCAAATTTAGTTTCGGGTAAGCACTATCAAACTAACATACTGTAACTCTACATGCTAAGTTCGTTTACACAAAGATCCTGTGTAAGTATATGTGATAACGAAGTTAAAAAGAAATATTAAAAATTTGATCGCTGTATTGGCTGGCGATCGAACTTAAACAGAATATGACCCAGTCCCAGGGGCGTAACTAGGCCCAGCGGGGCCCCGGGGCAGAGATTTGTTAGCAGCTTTTCCCCAGGACCTTGAAAATGTAGGTCACACAATCAACTTTTTTTTAAATTTTAGACATATGAATAACAACCGCCAAAGTAAGTAATTTTTATAGTCAGTGTCTCCTAAGCTCAACTGTTTTAAAATATGAAATGAAAATCTCCTAACTTCATTTAAAACTAATTAAAATAAAATAATCTTACATTTATTATCAAGTTCGACAGTACTTCATTTTAACCACATGTTCATAGTCTTTTCTATAGGGGAAAGTGCCCTATTATCGGGTACCTTTTGTAAATCTGAAATTGTGACGAAATAGATGGACTAAAATTGTTAAATTTTATCATGTATATTCCACATTACATAAATTATTAATACCTAAGTTTGCGTAACAATAAATTAATGCTGGAAAAAGATACAGAGTAAATTCTCAAAATGTTCAATTTCTAACTTACAGAGAATGGGTTTCTAATTTCGGGTGTAGAGGGTTTCTAAGTTCGAATTGGGAATAAGTACGGTAAATGAAGAAAATACAGCCTAAACTCTGTGTCTAGTTTATTTACCCATATAGAAAAATAGCAATTAACACAGAAGTATGCTGAATATTATCATTGTAGAGTTGTGTAATCTTTTGTTCGCTCAGGTGATTTAGCTTTTACGGAGGCAAAGATCGCACTTGAAAATACGCCACATATGCTTCTCAATACCAGCACAAAGTTCATGCGCCCAACGGAAACATGTAGTACATTTAATCCACGTGTCGGTGGACCTGTCTGTTGACCATAGGTGCCTGCCATAAGTACCCGAAATTTGGAAACACCTTACTACCTGAAATTAAGACCCACCACTTCGTCTTTTCTTAAGGTATGCTGCATTCAACTGGCCTCTTTGTTCCGTCCAAAACACTTACACATATAAAAGCATACTCCAAACTAGTGTATTAACTTTCGACTTTTCACTTACCTTTTATCTTCACTGAGAAAATACCCTCAACACCGGTGTATTCAAAAAAAAATTTGCAGCGAATATCACACTCATTTGACTGAGACATTATTCCTACACACGAATGACACCAAACTCACAATGGCGACTGGGCGCCTTCTTTTCCGCATATTAGAAATAACCCATGCAGATGGCAGCACAATCCAACTGACTACTCGGAATTGGGACACTACCCGAAATTAGGGCTCCACACCTTATCTAAACAAGCAGTATAAAATGTATTTATTTAGGAACCAAACGAAGAGAAGTTAAAAACATATTTTGATAACTGTCAAGTCAACATTGTCATTCTTATGTTGCTATGCTATCAACATTGTCATGCTTATCATGGTATTGTTACACAACAAACAAATTAAATATCAATAGCGTCACATCCTTAATATAAGTTATTGCTTTCGTAAAGAATTGAGAATTGATTAAAATGTTGTTTGAAAAGATAAAAGTTTTACAACGGTTTCATGGTACTTACAATTAGAACTTCACTGAAATTACATTATTTGTTCTTTTGACTTCCACTTTGAATTAAAAAAACGATCAATTATCCCAATTAGAACGATAATTAGTTTACTTACCAGAAACTAATAGGAAGTCATCCGTCGTAGGCGTCGTTTTTCTCGAGCAGTACTTAAAAAAGAATCAATCTTCATATTTTTTTTTCTTCACGTCTTGTTCCCTTTCTTTCTTCTTTCTATGCTTTGCCGCACCACTTAGTTGATTCATCGTGTCGGATTATTTTCGTGTCCTTTAGTCCCCTTTACTATCCTCTCTAAACTTAATACAATTGAAACTGGCAGGGTTGGAAGTGAACAAGGCATGTGCGTAGAGCGACAACTACATTTTAATAAACTCCTTCCTTCACAAGCATTCCCAACTCCACCCCCATTCAGCCGCCCCTTGCAAGAACAGTTACAATAAGCAGATGTCAGACTGGCGACAAGAGCGATCAATCCCGCCAACAACGGTTTCGCGTTAATTATTTACAATAATATTGTTCCAACGCCGCGCTTTGATATATAAGGAAACGCTTTACCGTCAATTATTGGGCAACACAATTACTCCATTGTGTCGCGCGAGACAGTCTTGATCGAAAAACACCGACATCACGTGTCGAGTACTGAGGTGGAGGTAATCTCCATTCTTACACGTAATACTTCACCAGTACCACGATGTACTTTATTTTATTTTATCATTTTCCCAAAAATACTTTTTCTGGGAAATTTCGTATTTACGTTTTCCGTATAATCACGACAGAGCCGACGGGGTCCCCTGACACATAGGTCCTGCTCCGGTTGCCCTAGGCTAGTTACACCTCTGCCCAGTCCCTACACTTTTAACGAACGTAACGTAACGTAACCTGAACTAAGCTAGCCTTAACTGATCTATTCAAACTTAACCTAAAGAATTAGTGAAACAAAAATAACGAAGAATGATAGAACACATTAAATTAAACGAGCATTCCGATCAATAGAATCATTTCAATGTGTACTCACAGTTCCGACCATCAAAGAATCCTGTCTATTTTAAGCACAATGTCTCAGTGATAATTCCGGTGACAACTTTATATATATATATATAAA
>JAGDQP010002216.1:64064-108135 GCA_022664845.1 Lepisma saccharinum
TATATATATATGTATGTATATATATTGATTTTAGACTAACTCGGTATTAGGTTGTATGAGTTATGTTTCGTTAGGTTAGTTTAGAAGATTCTACCATGGTCAGAATTCACAGTTGTTGCAACTGTGTCGCATACAGTGGTGAATACTGAGAATAGACAGGGTAGACAGTATCTCTCCACGTTTAGAAAGTAAATATTCGAATCGACAACCAAGAATTTTGTGATCGTCTTAAGCGTTTGTTCGCTTGGGATTATACTATCTACACCGGAACTGTAAGGGCTCTTTTTCATGAAAGCTTGCGTTGCTTGCTTTGTTTGCGATTTGGGTGAATAGCCAATTGAAACACGTGGTGTAGTTTTATTACGTGGTGTAACACGTGTTTCAATTGGCTGTTCACCCAAGTCGCACGCAAAGCAAGAAACGTAAGCTTTCATGTAAAGCAGCCCTAAGAAGTGCAGACCGGTGTGACGTCACAATATAAGGTAAATGACCACAATAAGGCCCACCTTAATACTTTTGAATATTTCTCGAACAACAAAGCAGATAATATTGCAATTTTAAATGTGTTTAAAACTTTATTGTTTCTAGTACAATATATGTAAATCTTGAGAGCGCAGCTCAGTTCCTTCATGATAAGAACACAAAAAGTAAAAGTGCTTCCATTGGGCCTTATTTTATTAGGGTGACTACAATAAGGCCCAGTTCTTGCTTCTTGAGAACATTACTTTAATAAATTTACATATGATATAATTATACATAAGACCTAATTCAAAACAAAAATCTTTAAATAAAATCTTAAGACTGATGACGAAAAATAAAAAATGTAGCTAAACTTGACGAACAGTCTTCAATAGCGCGAAGTAGGCCTATAATCACTAAACAAATTGTTAAGAAAATGAAAATGTCTTCTAGAAAAAAGGTTCATACACATTTCTAATTAACTTCTAACTTTTTTTAATGAATGTTTCATTACTCCAAATCATTATTCATGTTCACAGCGAGGGAACACGAATACATCTTTATCGTCGGCCTGGTTATGGAATGTTGCCTGATTAGCTGATAGTTAGAAACTTCTCTTCCTCTACGCATGGCTACTGGTTCAAGTCCAGTGGGAGTCCCTTGAACGGGGTGTTTAGAAACCAATTTTGTCACACTATACACACATGTTATTTCGATTAGATATTAATTATATAAAATATCTACTGTGACATTAATTACTGTTACATTTTCAATTACTATGAAGCTACAACGCAGTAACGCAAAGAGGCCCACCTGGGCCTTAATGAGTGACGTTGCATTTCATGTTATTTTATAATTGTACCTCCAAAACCCAGCAACAAAATCATTTTAATTAAACACGTTGTTAATACTGAAACTAGCCTAAATGACGTATAGTACCCAAACTAATTTCCTTCAAGCACATGGAGAAAAAATTGGAACTTACGTTGATGCAAAAATAAGATGAATGGTTTTCCTGACTACACGAATATTACGACGCACCACACTGTCGCCATTAAGAGATTGATTCGGGAATGCTAAGTAGCAATCACACTAGTAGCCTTCAGCCTTCTACCTACTGCTGCCATCAATGCACGAGAGTTCATTATATTGGAGAAACTGACACTGGGCCTTATTGTAGTCTGGGCCTTATTGTAGTCACTTACCTTATATATATATTAATATTGTTCTGTTTCCTCCTACTTTCTCCATTCCACCAATCATCCCATCATCATCCATCCGGCCTGCGTCAAAGTTGCCTAAAGACCTTCAATTAAAATGCAAAATTCAGAATTCCGACTTTCCGAAATAGAGTTTCAACACAAGAATTTTAATTTTATTTATGACTTTTAGGCCCTTAAGGCTCAGGCGTCCATCGTAAGAATTCTTTACACAGTGTTATACTCTATTGGGAAATGGATACCCCATTTCTTATGACTCACTCATTCAATCTAGATTATATATACGAGTTTGAACTCGTCTCATTGATAACTTATCAACGACAGCTCAAGCACCATTGTAGTCCTAGTACCTCCTTAGTTGAAAGTTACTATAGGTGGAGATGATACCCCATCTCCGGACTTACCAATGTGATCCTGATCCAACCTACTTACCTGATCCAACCTACATGATCTATACGGGTTAGAACACGTTTCGACGATATTTTTCCAACGATACCTCAACTATCTTCGTAGCCTTTGTTTGTCGACAAGAAGGACATAGAAGGGATATATGAGTGCACATACACATAGTATATCTTAGATACAGTAAAGTTAATTTTTTATCTATTAAATTATGTTTTGTTAGGATTGTTGGAATTACATTTTAATCTGATAAGACGGCTTATTTGAAATACCAATGTCACTCGTTTATAAAATTCTCAATACACTGTTATTTGAAAGTAGCGCCTACCGGCAACACACTTTACTCTTTTCTTTTTGCTTTAATGTATGATGAAGCTGTAATCCATACCTATGGACGTGTGATGTGATTGTTACAATCAGTTAAGAGCAGTATTGTAAACAAATTAATTCGTGTGGAGTTCGGTAAATGGTATTTTTATTTAGTTTGCATGTGATTATTTCCTGTACAAAAGTTGGCAATAACTAACATTTTTGACACATACTATACCTGGTACATTTATTTCTATAAATCTCTCTGGTAGAAAATTTCAACTATTTTTTTTATCGTTAATGTAAGCGTTATTCATTCAATGTAAATATAATTTAGAAATAGCAAAACTATAATGTTACGTATACCAATTTCGCATTTGTGGTATAACATGGATCCGTTTCCATAATGGAAATATTTCCATCTATCTTGTTTTTATTGGTATTGTATATTTGTTAACTAAAGCTTCTTTATTACTTTAAAATCGTAATGTTTTTTCCATAGAGTTAGGAAGAAAATAGAGAGAACATACATGACGTCACATGAAGCCAAATTACGGTTCATCAGCCATCTTGTGTGGCCCCATTAGAGTCCCTCTATACCGAGTACTGTGAGGATTGCCTTTTTCGATAGGAGGATGCACCTCAGAGAGGCAATACTCGGAAAATAGGGTCTCTAAATATGGGGCCAGTTAATATGGCCGCAATGCCACGTCCCTTCCGTCTCTTGGCTTCATTCCCCTCTTCTACAACACGTCGAGACCGAGACCAAGACCGCAATTTTCAGGTCGAGACGAGACAAATATTGTCTTCAAAAATTCGAGACGAGAACGAGAATGTTAGTCTCCTCTCGTCTCGTCTCGATATCATCCCTAAAATGAATATGGTGGACTCGCGGCCTACCTAACCTACACGCATATATGCCGAGGAAACAGTGGACTTAACAACTTCTGGCCCGGAAATGGATATACGTGGCAAATGCATGTACGCCTAAAAACCGGACTTTCGAACATTTTCCCCTCACAATCTTTTGTCCATATGTAGAACATGACAAAAGGAGATGACACTATGGCTTATTTCAATTTTTCGCCCAATAAAAATTGACATCAACTTTTGCCTCGCACTGCTTCAATTTCTGACGGTATTCATTTCGCTATCACCTCAGTTTATCTCAGAATTAATGAGCTAACGGACAGAAAGCAGCAACAAAAGTCTCACGAATCTAAGCAAAACTTTCAAGAACTCAGTTGTTATAAAAGAAAATTGGTTTATTTTTTCCAATTTACTATTATTGATGAATTCAAGTGGTACAGTTTTAAATTCAAATTTTATTTAGTGTCCAAACTAGCATCTAGAATTTAGTGACCGATAAATGTTTATATTTTAGAATACTTACTCAATAAATATAAATATTTGGCATGTATGTGATATGTAAGTGTTTCACTGACAAGTTGACATCTTAAATTGAAAGCTGCTGTTTCTCCTGCTCATGTGATTTTTATTGTCAGTTCCAACGCATATATATTATATATATATATATATATATATATATATATATATACTCTTTTAAGATTATTTCATAATTAATAAATAATACTTACGTTAGTTCAATGAACTTTATTTGTTGGGACCGGAACCTCGTTTACCGGGCCACGGTCTCACAAGGGCAGAGAGAGAACCACTGGCCTGGAAGGTCTACGCATTGAACACATGACACAACGTATGTCGATCATAGGGTCGCCATTTGTCCGGTTTCTGATGTTCATGTCCTTTGTCTGGCTTAACAGTCGAGCTGGACGCTGACTTGTCCTGTTTTTAATTGTCTGGCTTAAAATATGAGACGTCCGATTGCAAAACTCGTTTTGTTCAATCTAACACTTTTCCAGAAATAAAGAAAAAAGAAAAAGATTTTTCAGACTTCTTACCTGAGAGTTTTCACCAATGAGCTCTACGTAAACTATACTGGAGGAACTACTTAGTGTTGAAAGATAGACGCCAGAGCAAATATTTAAACTCGTTTGTCCACTTCCAGTCTAATCCAATGTGGACCAAATTTTCAGTTCTAACTCAGTTTTATACGCTTGATATCGCTGTGTGGCTCGTTTTTTAATTCAAGTCTTAATTCCTGAGTTATTCATGTAAGAGTATACCAAACTCTACATACAATAGAAAATATTGCAAATAATATTTACGTTTTTTGCAGAATTAAGACATAAATACAGAAAACGGGCCACACAGCGATATCAAGCGTAAAAAACTGAGCTAGAATCGAAAATTTGGTTCATATTGGTTTAGACTGGAAGTGGACAAACGAGATTAAGTTTCCTCTCCGCTCCCTAGCTTCACATATTCATGAATTTTTCAATGGCTGCAGTCAGTCCAGAGGTCGATGGTTTTCACGATAGGATTTAAAGGGCAAATGATGAAGTATCCAATATGGCCATAGGCGCATATTGAAGATTGAGATATGAAGAATCAAGAGATAATAATATTTCATTTTAAGCATTTGTTGATATAACGAGTTTTGCAACTCCAACTTTGTTTTAATTTGCTAGGAGAGAGAGAGAGAGAGAGAGAGAGAGAGAGAGAGAAAAAGCCTAAGATAGCAGCTAAAGAGAACTAATGGGTGTACTCACAGCACTAAGGTAGGGCTGAGAGAGCATTTTAATCGTATTGGTTGCTACTTATAGGCAAACCAATAAGATTCAAGTGCTCTTTCATCTCTTAGTGCTACCTTAGTCCGTTGAATGCGTCCAATGTTGCTGATGGTCTTGTTATAGGCTGTTTGGACGACACTAAGGGTTGTTTTTCTTGCAAGCGTGCGTTGCTTGCGATTTGGGTAAGTAGTTAATTGAAACACGTGTTACACGTAGAACACGCAATAAAACACGTGTTTCAATTGGATGTTCACCCAAATCACAAACAACGCACACTTGCAAGAAAAGAAGCCCTTACTCCATTACTCATTATTTTGATGGTTCTTATTAATTACGCTTCAAATTATCCCCCTCTTTTGTATTTTATACGTATTTGTTATCTCAACCAACTTATCGTGGAACAATCCCTTTTTATTGAGTTTCGTCCTGCATTTGAAATTTTCCATTTGGTAACCCTAATGTCACATCTTACTGCATTTCAACTTTATTTAGCTTGGGTGTCTGTCAGAATCTCTCGGTAATGTGGAAGAGTGAAAACATGCATAGTACGTATAGAGTTCTGCGAACCCAGGCCCGTACCAGCTCGGCCCGGCCCGTGCAGACCACTACTCCGTTTAGTTCTTTCTTTCTTTGTCCTTTTTTGCTCCGTTTCCCGGACTTTTAGGTCAATTACCTAACAAAGAACATCGGCCGGGTATCATCATAGCAAGTACTTTACCTTTATTTTAATAGTAGTGGTCTGCACGGGCCAGCCGGGCTGGTACGGTCCTGGATTTGCAGGACTCTAAATACGTATCACACAAAGCAGAATAACATGGAGCATAGACATATTATGTGTGTTCTAAGGAATAATCCTCACTCCTCCTCCTAGGTTGAGAATGAAGTAAAGTTACAGGATCCACACAACCAGCAATCGCTACTGCTCAGCACTTAAAAACAAAACAACAACAACAAAAAACGTTACTATATACGAACAATACAAGCACTTTTAATTTATTGCGTATCAGTAAAGTGAAATATTATTTGCATAGCTCGCATTCCTTTTACGCATGTACCTTTTTCGTCTTAAAAAATGCTAAAACAATCATGGCTTACTAGCACCAGTTCGTTCCTAGTTCTACTAGACTGACGTCAGGTGGCAGCAAAATCACTGGGCTTTGGGTATTTCGCTATCCATAATTATTTCAACTATGACTCATAGACTAAGGCCAGCTTTTCATACAGGCGCTAGCCGCGTGTTTTGCTTTCGATTTTGCTTAGAGTATTTATATTTTCTACTCATAGAAATCACAAGCACAGAACGTGGCTAGCATGTACATGAAAAGCCGGCCTAACTTAATATATATTAGCAACTAGAATCTTCCTTTTCTTTTAAAAATAGCGAAGATAGCAATATTCTGCTTTCTATTCTCTGTTATCATCTGCTGTTACATTTTCATGCCAATTTTGCTTCATTCATGTATCATATTGTATTGAATAATAATAATGATACTTTTTAAATTTACAAAATGCATTGTTCCTAGGAGTGACCAGCATCGCAATTATGATAACAGAATAAAGGACAATTTTTGCAGTACGAATAGTGCTGAAAACGTTCCCACCCAGTAAAAATTTTCTGGATCCGCCCTTTCTTCAGCTGCGCACCGTTACTCCCATTTCAATCCTTTTACTTTCTTATGAGTCCATGCAAAGAGAAAGTAAGTGTCTCTCTCCCGACAGTTAACAATGTAGTCTTCCGGAAAACGACGATCGAAAAAAAATAATGTAATTCAAAAAAGAGCTTAAGCACACGCAACTGAAAACAGTACTAGTAATAAAACAAATTTGAAGTTGCTAATAAAAATTACACGCACATTAGAAACATTTCTTACTGTTGAAAATAATATCTAGATTATGAACCTTTGGTCGAGAATTTCTACCCGGTCAATGACCTTGGCCTCAAGGTCATGGGACCTGAGTTTGTCTACTATTATTTCTTTAAAAAAAAGAATGATGATGTCCCAAAGAATATGCTTACCTGTTTAAAGTGAATTCCGAACCACTGTGTGTGTTCTTTGTGTTCCCAGCGGAATCGAACCTGGGACCCATTAATTACAAGCCAACCGGGTAAGTTTTCGCGAACAGAACATAGGTGACCCGGTCCGAAATTCGACCCGAATGACCCGATCCGAATCTTGACCCAAATAACCCGTCTTGTTCCTGTGGTTAGAATCAATCTACATTCATATCTGAGATTCCTTGAGAAGTGAGCTATGTACGGGAACTTCATATTTGAGAGTTTTAAAAGATTTTAATGCCTTTACCCTATTTAATACTTCAAACACAAAATTTCTTTCAGAATAGTCTTTCCGAGGAGGGTATTTGTACACCTCCGGCCGTATTTTTCTTCTTTCCGGGGATTTGAACATATTTCCATGTGTTATTACCATAATCTGATAACACGGCTCATTTGGAATACCAATGTGCTTACATCAGTTTATAAGATTACGCAATACGCTGTTATTTGAAATTAGTGCCTAATGGGAACACCTTTTACTCTTTTCTTTTTGCTTTACTATATGGTACAGCTGTAATCCATACCTATGAATGTGTGAATTGTTTCTTTTTATCAGTCAAGAGCAGCATTGTAATAAACACATTTATTTATGTGGAGTTCGGTAAATGGTATTTTAATTTTCATTGCATTTATTTATATCTTTGTACAAAAGTTGGCAATAAGTAATTTCTTTGTCACATACTGTACATACATTTTATTTCTATAAATCTATATGGTAGAAAATTAAAATATAAATTGTTCAGTTTTAACGTAAGAAGTTATTCAGTTAATGTAAATATAATTTAGAAATAGCAAAACTTTAATGTTAAGTATACCAATTTCGCAATATGTGGTATAACATGGATTCATTTATCTCATTTTCCTCTCCTCCACCCTACCCGGGCCTCTGATGCCTAAAGGCCTTAAAATAAATTCAAAATTGAAATCTATTTTATATAATAGTTTTCTATATTTGCTAATTAAAGCTTCTTTATTACTTTTAAATCCTAATGTTTTTCTCTCTACTTCAGTATATTATCTCTAATGTAAACCCGAAACTAACAATGTAACAAACTAACAATGTATCATTTTAATATTCAAGTTCTTCTGAATATGAGATCGAAAAGTCTGTGAATCCATTTCAAATTAGTCAAGGGATGACATTTTTTTAAAAAACATATCGTGTTTCGAGACTCTCGAGACGAAACCGAGACAAGATCAAGACTATGTGTTGAGACTGAGACGAGATTGATGTTCACAATCGAGTCTAAGACCGGAATTCAGGTCGAGATGAGACCAAGACCAAGACTGTTCTCAAAAATTCGAGACGAGAACGTTCTGATGTCAGTCTCGTCTAGATACCATCCAGTGGCGGTTCTAGAAGAAAAAACTAGGGCGCTAGCTCTCAATGTTGCATATTATATATACGAGTTTAAAGAAACACTCGTATATAAAGTGTTTCTATTTTGATGCTGTCCTGCTGTCCATAATCTACATTCTCTTTATTTCCTCTTTTACCTTCCCACCATTCGTTCCAATGCGTTTCTCAGTACAAGTTCTTCTCAGACAATGACCCAACAAATGTTTGTTTGTGTGGGTGGGTAATGATACACATTGGTAATTTTCAGTAATTTTTTTTTAAATTGCATATTAATTCTCCTTAGGTATATCTATGAAGGAAATATGTACGTTTAAAACCTTTTTCAGCGTAAGAAAACAATAATTAGTTGAAGCAAAAAAGTGAACATTTTAATATTTTTCATCAGTGCATGGAATTTACAGAGGGAAACTTATAGTTAACTGCCAAATTTACACTGGATAAAATGACTTGATTGGATTTTACACTACATAAAACGGCATTAAGAGTACCTCCCTCTACACACACACACTTAAAAATTTATAAATACCACACTGGATCAAAACCAATTTATACCTAAATAAGATTATTTCATAAAAAAAAAAAAACAGCAACAAAGATTTCTACTTTTTATTTGTAGGTCGGACTAGAATTTCCTATATTATTTTTATAGTAAGAAGTAAGTGGGCAACGATTAGCGTTCTGTCGTTTTCGGTATAAGCTACTGGTGGTATAATTTCGAAATAACACCGCATTGCCTATAAGCAATAAATTGAATTTTTAGATGATGTGGTCTTCCCTTTGTTACAACGTTGTTGATAGTGAAGACTTCTAAAAGGTTTTAAAAACAAAAAAAGTACTGAGTTACATAACCATAAAACAATAAAATAACTATCTGAAACTTGTTCTAAGAAGTTAAAAAATCGTTTAAAACTCGACAAAATGCAGTTTAGACCTAAACGCCTTGGAAAAAATACTTGGCAGCGCCGGAAATCTAACCCAGGACTCACTCAATCCGTAGTCAGACACGCTAACGACTACACCAATGGGGGTAGTCAGTGAGTTATATACATATATATCATTATCATCATCATATTCAGCCGTTTTCTATCCACTGCTGGTTGACCTTTTTCTCTCCATATATGTCGGTCTGCTGCTATCCTCATCCATGTAGCTCTTGAAAAACGCTTGATTTCATCGACCCATCTTTCATTCGGACGTCGTCTTGGTCGTTTCTTTTCTCTGAGAATCCAATGTAGTGCATTCGTCGTCCATCTTCCATCTGTTCATCTGGCTATCTTTTAGGCCCATCTCCACTTCATCTTGTTCACAGTCTTGATTATATCTTCCACATTTGTTTGTGTGCGAATCCATTCATTTGTCTTCCTGTGACCTGTCCCTCTTAGTTATTCGTAGTATGCAACTCTCCATTGTTCTTTGTGTGACTCTTAGAGCCAGTTCTATAATCGACCCGCTAAGGGCCAAGTTTGAGTTTGGCAAAATGAGAGTTGGTCTCAACTTAGCGCTGACTAGAAGTTCAGCGGTCGACTATTGAACTGACCCTTAATCTTTGAGTCGTTTACGCATTCAATGTCCAAGTATCACAGCTATGCATCAGTATAGGTAAGACACATTGATTTTGAACTTTACGCTTCAGACACATTGGTAATTTGCATTTGAAAATGAATTGTAGTCTTCCAAACAAGCTCCACGCCATTTTACGTCTTCTATTTATTTCATCCGTCAACTTGGCATTCGATGTTTTGAGTTGCCCTAAGTAAACATTGATTTTTATTTCAACTTCATCCCAGTTTAGATTTTAAACACTCCATCCAGGACCGCTGAAAATAGTTTTGGAGAAATTGAATCTCATTGCCTTATCCTTTTCCCAACTTTAAATTTTCACTCTCTTGATGTAGTCGAATGACAGATGTAGCAGTCGAGTAAATGTTTCGTATTAACTTGATGTATGCACTTTCGATGCCTTGATGTTCAAGTGATTTAAGTACTGATACCAAGGAGACCGAGTCGAGAGCCTTATCAAAATCTATGAATCCCAGACATAGTGGAAGTTTATATTCATTAGTTCGTTCTAGGAAGTTCGTTCTATTACTTCCGTCAGAGAAGCCACTCTCTCCTTCCGACTACAACACTTGCTTTATTTTCGTAAAAGAACTCGCCCTTTCAACGTGAAAGCATTCCGCGTTTGGGGCGTTTCTTCCCCTTGCTCCTCCAAGACTTGCGATATTTCTGATATGGGCGTATCTGCGTGGAGAGCATGGCTTATAGCACTGACATGAACAGGCTCTGATGTTTGGTCCTACTTCCCCATCACTATCAGGGGATGTACTCCCGGAATCACGTTTCCCACAGTACTCCGACAATGAGGAGTTCTCGTATGTAGGCTCAAAACACTTGTGAGGGTCCTGAGCGAACACGCCGTCAGCAGGGAAGTCGCGCCCTCCCATCCGATGTAACCTCTCGAGGCTTCGCGGCGATTTTTTCTTCCACCTTATCTTCAACCTCTCGGACTTTGACAGGCTAGCTTGTCGACCAGTCGAGCAGTCCTTTCTTCCAAATTCCCTACTCTGGTCTGCAAGAGGAGTTCAAGGACAACGAGCTTCTCCAGTAGCACACAAACGTATATACTGTTTGCGACAAAATAAATAAATAAAATACGTATTTCAATTGATCAAATATATTTCAAACCATTAACTTGTATCACTTTTTTCTTTCCTATTTTCGGAAATTTATATAATTTGTATAAATTTATATATTTATTCGAAATTTATATAACATTTATATAAAAAAGGCAAACTACTGGACTTCGAAATTAAACTTCGTAAGTAGGTCCCTTCGAACCTGAGCCAATAGGTATGTTGTATGATCTCTTGAGTGTACACGCCTCATAGGGCTATCAAAATACATACGATTTACAGCGAATATTGACATATGATTGCAAGAAAGGTATGAACATACACGTGCATGTGTGCTGTCACAATATCCTAAAGAACGTATTATTACAACAAAAGATATGTAAAAAGTTACACACGAGACACATTACTAATCAAGGAGCTCAATTCGTAGGCTGCGCCATCACGCCCTCCATCTCCGGATATCTTCGTGTTGAAAAGTGAAACTACATAAACATGGTCATTCCATTTCGAAAAAATATAGTCTCTATGCTCTTCGGCGCATAGCTAAGGTGACCCGGTCACATACTGAGGGATCCAATTGAAGGGAAGAGAGGAAGAGGACGTATACAACTCCTTGTTAGTATTAATGAAGATAAATCTCATGTTCAGGTAACAAGGAAAGCGCAAATTGGAATGAATGGAGAGGGCTTAACTAGCCTTGGAGGACCTCCCGCATTCAGTAGAGCACTGATGATACAAAACAATAGTACATTATAAAATAAACGAACAATATGTGATTACCCTCTTTCACTGCTCTCTAGATAATATACGGTAGGACCTTGTAACAAAATTCCATGGCTTCGAAATGTGGAAATAGCGGAGAATTTAATAAAAATCTTAACAGAGAAGACACACAATGCAATTCAAAATATGGTTGAAGGAGAAAGAAGAAGTGGAAGAAAACGGACACAGCTTCTTGTGAGTTAAGGAAAGTAAACCGGAAAAACGAAAGAGCAAGATTGGGATGGAGAGAGTTGAACTTGTGTTGAAAGCCCTGTCTGTTTCCACAGAACAATAAAGGTGTGTGTTAACCCTTGTGTGAGGATATGCGACACTGCACTTAATTTTGAAGCAATAAGTTCCAGAATAAGATATCTTATTGTTGGCTTTTGCGAACGATAAAATTGTACATTATTTTAGATTGGTGCTCTCACTGACAGTGATAGATCCAGTATTTTCGTGAGGGGTGTACATAGGTGCAGGTGGAATTGGTCAAGGACATTTCGATATTTTCCGGCTAAGTGATTTTTTTAAGCATGACACCGTTATCCCCAAAAATCAATATTTCTAGATAAATTAGATTTGTCCGGAAATAAATAGAAGATTTTTTTAAAGATAAATTGTGGAAATAATGCTATAAAAATGAAATATTTTACCCTTGGGGGAAAATGTCCCTGGATCCGCCACTGGCCACTGAATACTTTGATAACTTACAAAAGTAAATGGTGAAAAGCAAAATAAAATCGTAGAGGAGTTTCATATTTTCTGAAGTAAGTACTTTAAACTTAAAATATCCGTTATTTTAAACGCATTTTGAAATTACGTAACTAACACGATTAGCTCATGTACGAAATGTTTATCGTGAAGCTAACAAATATTCAAACGAACGAAAGTAAAATCTGAAGACTATTTTTATCATTTCGTAACGTATTCAGGAGCGAAATACGTAAAAATCATATTTCCCCCTTCGACGATACGTTGTATCATTGAGTAAATAAATATCTCAAAGGTTGTATACATTGCAGGCAATTTAATACCTATGGCAAGTCGCCAGAGAGATTTCTCTTCTGACGGAAGTGATGTCACAGTGTCAACTTCACTTTATCTTCATGTAAAAAAATTGAACGCTGTGGACAGGATTCGAACCTGTGCGGGCATAGCCCATTGGATTTCGAGTCCAACTCCTTAACCACTCGGACACCACAGCAGCGAAGCTCAAGGTGCTTCCAGTCACGCTATACAAATAAGGGTATTTAGGCTTACGGTTGTGATGCTTTTTCTGATTGTAATTAATGCGTGGAGAATAGTTTACTATTTCTAAGATTAGACTTTATGATATGCATCATTTATAAAGTAACAAAAGTGTAACTCTATCAGCATAATTGAAGTAAATAACTGTATTGTCAGCTGATAAACGCCGGCCGGCGTAGCGTGACTCAAACATGCTGACGTAAAAACATTTTCCTCTTTCGGAAATGAATAACTTGAATACTTCCATACAGTACACAATTACTTTATAAGACACTTGTACTGTGCCCATGGTAAAATAATAAACAGGTGGTTAGTGAACACTGATTAAATTATTTAAGTGAGTAAATGTTACATGGAGGAAGTGGAACTTCATGCAATTCTAAAAACGTAATCAATGATCGAAAAAATCTATGCGTTTTGTGAAGACGATATAAAACACCATTTAGTCTTATTTTACACTAGGTATATGAGAGGCAACGTTGCCAACCTCGGAACGCAAGAAGGCCGTACACCACTTGAAAATAGGCCGTATTTTTTACTTCAGGGCCGTATATTTGAATCATACCTCAAGTTAACATTTTACTACTACAATTTCCAAGTTATCGTTCTATATTTTAGGGAATATGAGAACAATTATATGGGAGAAAATGTTTAAAAGTAAGTAATTTGTGACTCAAGAAATTAAGCTAAAATTCTGGATGAATTCCCTATTTTAGCTATAAAAGCAATTTAAATTTAAGGTAAAAGTAAGTTGACTTTTCACTCACCATACTTAGTTGTCGAAAGTGAAGGGGTCGTCTTCGTCGTCATCAGCATCTCCATCATCACCGCATAGATTGCTGCTTTGTTGTTGAGAAGGTTGCTTAGGAATCCCATAAAGAGAACGCTTTGTCATTGATTTGAGCATGTCTTCAGTGGCAATAAAATCTCGACATGTTGAGCCATTATTCTGGACGCACTGACTTGATAACACACATGCACTAATTGTTGATGTTAAAAGTCGATTTCTCTGTTTCACTTTTATCAAATTTATTTTACATCTGAAATTCCTTTAACTCTGCCTGACGTTTTGCACTAGCTCCAAAATAATTATAAATACTGCGAGCTAAGTCCTCACAACTTCTAGGGAGGTATTTGCAAGCCTCACTTGCACAGAGATGAAGTGAGTGACATACACACTTTAATACGATTATACCGGGACACCTCTCTTTAAAACGAGTCATGACCGAATTCCCCGAACCCATCATTACGTTGCACCCATCCGAAGCAAACCCAACACAGTTTTCCAAAGGAATGTCAAATTCTGATATAGAGTTAATAATACCCTGAAATAAATTTTCACTAGTTGCACCTTGATTCATTTTACCAGAGTTCGCATCGTCATGAACATTGAGGTTCCAAAATTTGCTTACAATTTTATTTGAGGCAGAATCGAAATAACGGACCACAACACACGAAGTTTTCACACTCGCGATATCCGTAGATACGTCTGTTAGGACACTGAATTTTACAGACTTTAACGCGTTCGCTAATTCCGTTTCATGACACCTACCTATAACATTTTTTACGATTGCTGTACACTTGGTGCGTTTCATTTGCATTTATTCTGCAATTTTTGAATCAGGGAAAGACTGTTTTATCACGTCTTCCAAGTGGTCCATTGCTTTAAATGATATATTATGCTCTGCTAGGAAACCCGCGAACTTAATTTCTGCTACGTGGGCCAGTTTATCTACACTCGTGAGATGGTCCTCTTTTATTAAAAATGAACTTAAATTACGCTGACTAGAAAACGACACACTTTTCATGTTTTTTATGTGACTTTCACTTTTGTCGTGTCTTTTCACATTACTTAAATCCGATACAAAACTTACGTTACATACTTTACACTTAGCTTTATCCTCAGTCACTGGATCACGACATAACCAATTCTTGTGTTCTGGATTTTTTTCCCACGCTTCTCTGTATCGTTGTTTTCTTCTTTCAGTTTTAGTCTTGCTCTTTCTTGGTGTAGATGGACCACATTCGTCCTCGGAGTCCATCCTTATTTACTTACAAAAGTCGTATAAACTAATAATATCACTAACCTTTATGAAATTTTTAACGCACTAAAAAAAACATAAAACGCAGAAAACTTTTACATTCACCCGACACTAATCACACTATGCACAGCCCGATCGTCATCTGTTACAGATGTAAGCAAGTTACAGCTTACAGCGACATTGATCCAATTCAACTTCTCTTCACTGTCTTCAGAACCAACGGGACTTCCCCGAAAAGAAAGCCAAGCCAACGGAACATTCCCGAAGCGAAAGCCAACGGGAAATACCCGAAAAGCAATTCTCAATCTCATCGCTGTTGTAATAGGCCTACTCACCTGACTTCAATGCTTAACGCTGCTGATCGCTAGGTCACCAGCTTACCCATTCAATTGAAGAAATATTTTTAGTTAACTATTCCTTTGTCTATTTGATGTGATATGTAGTTTTTTTTAATTTTCAATTTTGCCCAGGGCCGTATAAAATGCGTACGGCCCTGCATTTGGGCCGTAAGCCGTATAGAGGGGTGAAATTGCCGTACAAATACGGCCAGGGCCGTACGGTTGGCAACGCTGATGAGAGGTTATATCCACTCCATATATCGCTTTTATATCAATGAATGTTTAAAACCAAAGCCTATTTACATAGCCTCTGTATAACAGTATATTAAACTGTTACGTAAAAAAAGAAGAAGAAGAAGACAACAGTTGTATAATAATTTAATAATCACTCCAACTTATAACAAATAAATGAATTTGACTAACTTTGAATAAGGTTCGTCGTCAGACATAAATATACTCATGGACGTCGCCAGAATATGTTGCAGGGGGAGTCAAAAGAAAGTTGCTTGGATTGCTTAAGGCTCAATCCAAGGGGGGAGGGGTCCCGCCTTTTTCATTTTACGTCAGTTATTTAAAATTCAGAGCAGGTAAACAAAATTTAACTTTCACGGACCAAAGTTCGTTTCGTACTTCAAAAATGGGTACAATTAGTTTTAAAGAAATGCTACTAGTAATCTCAGGATTGTATGTGTGCAGACACTTTTGGGACAGAATAATGTCCCAAAAGTGTCTGCATACAATCCTGAAGTTATTACTAACAGTTTCTTAAAGTTAATTGAACTCATTATTGAAGTACGAAACGAACTTTGGTCTGTGAAAGTTAAATTTTGTGTACCTGCACGGGATTCTGAATAATTGACGTAAAACGAAAAAGGCGGGAAAACCCACTGGGATTGAGCCTTATTAACATTTCACATTGGTTGTACTCGTATTTAAATTCAAAACTTTTGTTCTTTTGACCCATGAAATTTTAAACATTGCATACATTCGTTTATTGCCGATTATTATTATTATTAGTAGTAGTAGTAGTAGTATTCGAAATGTTAATAGTAATTGAAATTTGATTTAAATAGAACATTATAAATAACCTATCAAGATGTGATGTTATCATCATTATCATTATCACCAGTTGCGTTTTGCCGAAAGCGACAGGTTCTTGAAGACAAGTTTCTTCATCCCAATCTTGTGCCTTTCTTTTTCTATCAGCATATAATTTGTCCTCCTTAATACTATCAAGAGGTTGGATGAATCGTCTTCCTCTTCCTTGCTTTCCTTCAAACATATACTTTCAATTGCCAATATTAAGGTAAAGATTGCCATATAGAACAAAATCCAGGAGCAACGTTCACAAATAGCCTCCTACGTGGTCGAGGATCACAATTTTTACCGAGGCAGTTTATTCGCTCCGTGTCATGATCTCACGCACTATAAAACTCATTCTCTCAAATGAGCTGGAGCCAGGCATATGCCCTGTGTTCTCATTACAACCTTACTTTCTCTCCTGCATGATGAGGGTGAGCTGACATTTCAGGAAGGGACGTTTCATATTTTAGAGATGCGATTAACTAAATGGACTAGTTTACCCATTATTTGGCAAATTGATTATTCAAATTAGTACTTGCAGCACTTTACTAGTATTCAGAACTCCTCCGCCCTTACTACAAATAATAATAATAATAGTCGTTGTAGTTGTAGTAGTAATTGATTTGTGTTGGAAACTTCGAGTTGTTCATGGAATGGGCGGAGATTAGGGGGGCGGTTGCCCCCACTTTTTCCCGACCATTCGACTAGTAAAAATAGGATATAGAAATTGAAAAGCGTAAAAGGAAAATAGACAATTGCCTCCCGATTTTCGAGTAATTTGCCAACCACTAACCCAATTACCAATAATAATAATAATAATAATTTATTGTAACTTCAGTCATTAGCGTACGTTATTTTATTGATTTATGAGATGTTACAAAAGTAGTCTTTTCACGCTTGTTCAGGTCCAGTAGTTGCATATTTCTACAAGTTGAGAACTATCACGGTCAAGTTCGTAATTGAGAAAGTTGACATCTGCTACCGGCCATTTGTTGAATGTTAATTGTTCTTTAATGCCTTTAGGCATCTTTAGCTTAGTCCGTGATAGGGTAGGAAAACGGATGTGGCGAAGAGTCGGCCAGGACTAATTGAAAGAAACCATTTCAGCATTTGCCTGTAAGAGCTTGTGTCTGGTGTGTTAGGCATGCTACAAGCTGAGAATTCGCATTTTGTTTCAATACCGATTTTGTAAAATAAACTATTGATTAAGAGAAATACCGAAAGAAAAGTAGGTCAATGTAATTTGCGAGAATCAAAGCCAGGTCCTCCAGTTGCATGTTACATGCCAGTGGTGATCTGCAATTGAACTGTAGTCGCAACGACCGATTTTTCTTGCATATTGGATACAGGCTTTTGTTCAGAAAATTTGCCCCCCGGGAGGGAAGGGGGGCATTTCAAAGAACCGGGAGGACGTTACGCGTATAATTAACATTACAATAATAGGATAAATAGTAAACTATAATTTTCCACCCCCGGAGAGCCCGGAGAGGTGCCTGAAAAAACACTGATTGGATAGTCCTCTAACCTGAAATTCCAGAAAGATTACTCAATTAAAACCTTCACATGGAGGGGAGTGACTCGGCATTGTATATCAGAAGTGACTGAATGGTTCTGCTGAGGTCAGAAGAATATCAAATATGTAGGGAAATCGGTCGTTGGGACGATAATTCAATGGTAGGACATCGGTCACCTAACATGTAATTGGGGGGCCCCGATTCGATTCCCAGTCACTGCAGTGATCGACTTATCACTGCCATTTAAATATGTTGCTAGGCCATTTCCCAAGGAAGTTGTTTAGTATTGTCTTCAATGCGATTCTACAATATATTAGCATTATCCTGACTATTTTTTTAAAAAAGTATTTATTTTGAAATATGTTTAATATTTCTGTGTAATCCCGTTTCTTATTAAATGTATAATTATGCGCAGCTGTCCAGGCATAACTATATTAATTTCTTCTGATAGAATCGTGTTTTTTATATAATGAAGTGCTAGTATGTTACTTTGAGTTAATAATTTTGTTTATTTGACAATAACACATGATAAAAATCAAAATGTAGTTTATTAAATTATGGCTCGGATACTCATGTGCTTAAATTATCAAAATTATTTATTTGTGTGTTTAAAAAAAAAATTAAAAAAAATATGTGCTTAAAATATGTTTCATATAAACACAAAGTGACAATCTACATTAAAAAAACTACTAAGTTAATTACACAGAAAATAATATACTATGTGCTCTAATTAGTGTTATTCAGTGTAGGTGAGAAAAACCGAAAATGCATCAAATTTGGTAGTTTTAGAATAAATTGTAAACAATGCATTACGTTATATGAAAAACTGAAACAAGAATGAACTGTTACTGCTACTTACAATCCAGAAACAGCCCAATTTAAGCCATTTTACCAGAGATTGAGTGGGTCGTGGGTCACGTTTGTAGAGTGGGTCGGCATGACTTGACCCACCACGACCTACTGACCCACCGAGACTCACTGTCTTTATTGTTTTGGCTACGACATCATTCGCTCCCCGATACAATGCTACAAATCCTCAAAAGGCGCTGGCTCTTCCCAAGTAAAGGCAGAGCAGGAGGAAACAACTCCGTGAGGAATTTTTGGACGAGCGGTGGAGTCTCTACCTTCTTGAGCATCCCTCTGTTTTCATTCAAAGTTAGTGATTGACACTTCGACTGACCGACCATGCTGCAGTGCAGGGATGGAAAGTGTTGAAATCGAAAATATCGTATGCAAGCATTAAAATTACCGTACACAATCATTCAAATATTAATAATCATTTATTATTATAAATATAGTAATATTTATTATTATTATTATTAAGATATATATTTGAAAGATATAAATTAATGAAACAAGTGTTTACTGACAAACATTTAAGTATTTTTTGCAAGCCTACAAGAGGATATATACGATTACGATCCTCTTCACTATTTTACGTTCAGAAATATTCAGAATGACTACAAATGCGTAAAATCTAAGAAATTTGAAAAGTATGCGCCTAAATCCATGTAACTCATATCTGCAATATAAAACAAGATTTTCACTGAATATCACAAAAATCTACAAAATTAGTATAATAAGTAAAAAAAATGAAATCTCTGCTTTGCCCATCGGGTCACACCGGGTCCCGAGTATAAAAACCGGGGACCGGGTCCAAAAATTGACCCGGTGATCCATTTCAGCTTTGGTGGTTATGGAATGAATGTAATCGTAGTTATATTTGATATTCATGTGGAACAATGCCCCTTCCTACACATGGTGATGAAATTTACGTATCAATGTTCCCATTGTAGTCTTACTCTCGTATTGTGAGACCGAGCGGCCGTTGCTCAGTGATAGATACTTGTAGTTGGCTTAGCATTCGGGAAGTCCTGGGATCGATCCCGGCGACCGAACATCCTGAGGGTTTTTTTCAGTTTTTTCCTCAGTCATACCAGGCAAATGCTCGGATGGTACGTACAATATAGGCCCTTCCAACATCCTCAGTAGGTCAGTGGGTAACGGTGGGTCCGGAGGGTCAGTGAGTTAAATTTTCATGGACCCACGCCAACACTGACACCGGACATTAGTAGCAACAACAAGAAGGGGGAAGAATTTTTAGAAGGGATCGGCCCTGGTCTTATCCCAGGATTTCCCTGGTATGACAGGGAAACAGGGAAAATCTCAGTCGGGATGGCCAGCACCGAGGGTCCTTCTGATTACAAGGGAGCACCTCTACCTGGCATCACAATGTGTAGCACTTTACATTTTCAGATTTCCAAATCGTCGATTGTCAGGTAGAAGAGTTTCATAACACACACACACACAAAAAAAAAAAAAATCTGCGTTACACGATGTTATCATTGCCAATTTGAACTTCGATATACAATCACAGTTATAAAAACGCAACGGCGAGGATTCATTTCTATATGTTAAAATTACATATAAATTTGGAACATTTATACTGAACTTTAAACGTAGAAAATACAAAAAATAACGGTAAACAATAAATTCAGTCAATATTACTTGAAAATTAATATTAATATACTTGTGTTTATTGAACACGAAATTAAACAATTTGTAAAATATGTATGCGGGAGAAAATATACTAAAATGTATATTGAAGTATAAAATGTGCCAAAATATGCCAACATATATACGTACATCTGATTACATTTCAACCATTAAAAAATAATTAATTAGCCGGGTTCCATATATTATAAATTGTGTACTAGAATATCCTGTTATTTATGCAATCCCACTTTTGAAAACTCGATTAAAAGATGCATCAAACATTTTTACACTGATACAAATATTCAAAGGTTACCTTGCCCCCTCCCCCCACTTGTGTCCGCCAATCGCCGCCTCTGGATTCAGTAGTAGCATATCGTTGACAACGATGTTTCGGAAGTTATAACAGAAATTAGAGAAACATGAACTGATTGTGATGTTACAGTGTGTGCTTGTGCAGTTCACCGGTTTTGGTATAACACACGAACCGAAGGAACACTGTAACAAATGAACATCAACCAGTAAAAATTAGGCAAAAGGGGATGAATACATGGAAGATACGCTGAGAAAGTGGATGGCTTGTTAGCAACGTTTCGTGATAAGTTATCTTTCAATAAATAATTTTATTGATTTTTTTTATTCATTATTAAATTGTTGGAATAGATACACTCAAAATGTATTTTAGAATTAAGAAAAAATATTCTTGAACTATAAGAACGTAACTTGACATTCGAAAATATGTCGTTAAATACTTGTCGCATGTCATCCTTGCAACATGAAATCACAACCTTGTACGTAACGCGTAGAGACACTTTGACACTCTCTGACACCTGGTGTAACTTAGGAAATCCTGAAAATGATCAGTCAGGATGGTCAGTAGAAATAACTACAGTACTGAGACATAAGCGCACGCGACAGAAATAACTACTACTACAATAACATAATTCTAATTTCAGTGCTTGGCTACAATAGAACGTAGCTGTAAGGAAAATATGAATTCCAGCTTTCAAGAATCGGTGAGAATTCATATTTTCAAGTGAGCCAGTCTGGGCTCGTCTCTGACGTGCCAGTCTCTGAATTGGAAGATATCCGAAGGCGAAACGTGGGATTGTACTATTGTTAACGATCGGAGAAGCTGTTCTTTTAAACCCAGTCCTCTCGGTCTATTGGTACAAGATCGGGGTCTTCGGATATGCACAGAGAGGGCACGTAGGCTCTAGTCCTATTGCCGGCCATACTGACAGAGATCTTCCAGGCTCTCTCCCTGTTTTCCAAGACAATCAATGGTGGGATGGTACCTATAAAATGCATAGTACCGCAATCTCCACATTTCTTGTCCATAGAAAATGGCTCGTCCAGGGATGTTATTCTTCAGACAGGTATTATCTGCCAGGACAGCCCATAGTTAAAAAATATGGTATTTAAAAGCTAAGTGTAAGTGTCGTCCATGTGAACTAGCAAAGGTCACAATGGCCAACGTTACAACGTGGCTACGATCGCACTTAGGATAACCAGTGGAGAGCCGAGGCAAGTTTAATATTTACTCTTGACGGCCGTTCTGAATTAGGTTATCCAGGATATTCCTCGGTTACTATGGGCGGATTTAGGGGGGGTATGGAGGAGCATTGCCCCCCAGTCATTTCAGAATCGCTTAAAATATTTCATTCTAAACGACAGCTTTTAAAGCAATTGCCTCCTGGGGCCAGTCTCCTAAATCCGCCCATGTCGGTTACCACAGCAATACTTTGGTTACTCTCACGGCTATAGTAAAGTACAAGGCGCTACGGGCTATATAGCTTCAAGTCGCTGGCGCTGTAAAGATCAGAAATATAATTTCAATAAAGTGACAATTAAATAGCCTAGGTCCTATTTCTTCTATGACCACAAAATTATGTTGATCAGAACAAGTTTGCAGACTATATAAAGCTCCTATCTTTTATGTTGTTTTTGTCTCACTTGCTTCTGTAGTTCTTCCCTGCCCTCATTTATAAAATCTATATTTTAAAAAAAAAATGAGCTTCCGCTGGTAAACCGTGGCATCACGACCAGCATGGCACAAACATTGATATATTTGTCTTAAGTTGCTGGTGACGTAAGTAAATTTGCTCCATAATAACAGTGAGCTTTACGTTAAGAGAGAGAGAAAAAATCACTATGAGGTCACATGACCAGAGAGTAATCAGAGATCATGGAATTTCGTGCTGGAGAAAGGCAGACAATGGAGGTACAAACGCCTGCGACATGCACCAGCTGGCATTTCCACAGCCCATTACAGCTTCTAGTTTGGGCGGTACACCACTTACCTGTCGGTCGAGTTGTCTGGTTGTTGTTCTTTGCTCAATGCTCGAGATTTCATCTTCCCTTTCCGTTTGCTGGGAATGATACATATTTCAGCAGACGCTGTACTGTTAGGCACAGGCTCTCTAAACTTTCTGACTCTGTATCCACGCCCGTAGCCAGCCGAAAATCTTAGGCGGGGGCTGGGTAAAATTTAGGGGGAGGGATTAGTAGATTTATCAAAATGATTCCTTTACGGAGCGATTAAAAAAAAATGTTGTTGTATAATCAACAGGATTAAACTACACAGATTTCAGTGAATTTGCAGTTTTGGATAGAACAAGTCTCAAGTTTTTGAAGATGTCATGCAGCCTTACTTTTACTCTTAATGGTATTGGAATTATCAAGCTTCACAGCTTATTTTCTTAACACTTTGGGAACTCTATAACGCCGAAACGACGCATTTGTGGTCTATACTTTCTAAAAATCTTATTTTCATATCAGGAATTTCGTGAGGTAGGTATTTCGGTATTGTTTTACAACACCCTGTATATATATTGCATTACCTCGCTGCAAATATCGCTCAAATTCGCCGATAATGCATGGTGACGGAAAAGTAACGTGAAACGGCTAGATATATTAGACCTGATTTAACCCAGGGCTGTCACCAATCAAAATCTTTTGAAGGGGCACTGGTCCTGATAGTTGAGGGATCAGTAGCTTGACCTGATCAAGCATATGAGCCAATATATTACCCAAAATTATCACACTATTATTCCAAACTGATCTACAAAGATGGGATTATTATTTCAATAAATTTAAGGTAGCTCAATTTTGTATAATCTATCTATTTTTCCATTTAAATCGAGACAACCAGACCAGTACCGGTTTAGACACTAGTCTACACAAGTATAGCAATTGATATATCTGCCATCATTGTGTTAACTTTTTTTTAGCATTTCGCCTAAGCGGCAGGTCCTTTAGGCCGGTTTATTCTTCTCCATTTTTCTATTTCTCCTAGCTACGATTGGACTAAATCATAGATTCCCAACCTTTCTGGCATGATGCCTTCCTTCGTAAATCCAGAAAAATCCGCGCGTTCCCCCCCCCCCCCATAATAGTTTTTGGTAATTTGGAATAACGTAAAGGGTTTCGCACACTATTTTAGTGTAACAGCATTATTATCTATCGAAATAAAAATACACCAGTTGAAAAATGGCAAATTTGGAAACATCTGTAAATACATAACTAACGTATATATTTATAAATATTTTACAAAAAAAAATCTTCTGGAATCATAATTCTGTTAGTTATGTTAGATTTAGCACGAAAACGGTACTTAATCGTTCCTATGGAAATTATATTTCTTAGCTTTCTTTCTTTATAGGAATAATTCAGTGGAAATTATATCTTTTACTTGTTTAAAAAAAGAGTTAGGGATAGAAAAATTCTTGAAACTTCTTTGTTTGAAGATGGCGGCTATAACCATTCTCGGATTCGGTGTCCCGGACTGAGTTGCGGAAAATCTGCACAACCTAGTTAAGAAGTAAAACAAAGAGAATTAATATATATTGTCTCATAGGAATAACACAAAGTGCCGTTTGATGCCTATGCGATTAATATTATCAAATAAAAATATTATTTATGCTTCACATCTGAAACGTGAAAATTAGGCCAATCTGCGTCCCGAGGAACATTGAATCGGGATCCGGGACAGAGCCGAAAATTGGGACGGTCCCGGCAGAATCGGGACAGGTACTTACACACAATATTAGCAAAATATAAATCAGTGCCTCAATGGACATTGTTAATAGGAAAATCAAAAGAGGCGGTGAGGTGAAATAACATTTTCAGCGTAATTAAAACAATGTCCAGTTTGCATAATTGGCAACAACACACTACCCTATATTCCTTTGAATCCAGTAATCAACGACTGGGCAATTTCTTCGATATCGTGTTTTTTTTTTTTTTTTTCGCAAGCTATTGTTATTTAATTTGTTCTCTGTTGTAGTTGCAATTCTGAGGAGTTTAGATTCACGTTCTGTGCTTTTGACAACAACTGCTTTTTAAAATTGCTACTGCATTTCAAGCGATATGTCGACTTCGAGTTCTAAAAACAAATTGTACAATGAAGACTACATCAAGTATGGATTTACATATATCTAGAGGGATGATGTCTAATTAACAGAGTGTGTTGTGTGCCATAATATTTTGAGCAACGACGCTCTACGCCCGGGTAGATTGGAACGACATTTAAATACAACGCATTTCACTCTTAAAGACAGGTTTAAAGGTGTTTTTATTGGGAAAAGAAACACTCTGAAACATATGAAGTTGTACTGCACTGGAACATTTTAACAACAGAACGAAAAAGTGGTGCAAGCTTTCCTACTTAACAGCACAAGACAAAAAGCCCCATAGTATTGGAGAGATTCTCGTCAAACCTTGCTTGCTGCGACTAACATTGTCTTTGGAGTGGAAAGTAAGGCAAAAATGGATAAAATATCGCTGTCAAATAATAGTGTGAAGCGAAGAATTGATGAAATGTCCTCAGATATAAAAAAATCAGGTGACTGAAAAAGTTAAAAACTCTCCATTTTTTGCTTTACAGTGTAATCATTCCACTGATATTGCTCAGCGTTGTCAGCTGATAGATAGTATATTGTCAGTTTGTAAATGAGAAGTTGATGGAAGAACTCTTATTCTCAGAATGTTTGGAAACGACATCTAAAGGTTCTGATATTGTTTCTGCCATTTGTAACCTTTTTATTGAAAATAATTGATCTTGGGACAGAGTTGTAGGAATCTGTACTGACGGAGCACCAGCGATGTTAGGCACCCGAGCTGGCTTCATAAACCGTGCCAAACAGAAGGATCCTGCAATTGGCTCTCACTGCATGATCCATAGGTAAGCTTTAGCTTCGAAAACTTTACCAACAAATCTGAACTGTGCACTAAAAGTGTCTATTAAAGTAGTTAATTTTGTAAAATCAACTGCTCAAAATAGTCGTGTCTTGGAAGTCTTGTGTAACGATATCAGTGCCGAACACAAAAGCTTACTTTTCCATACGAAAGTTCGATGGCTGTCGAAGGGAAATGTGTTAAGCAGGTTGTACGAACTGAAGTCAGAAGTGGAAGTTCTTATGAATGTAGGAAAAGTTGAACTTGATGATTGCTTTACTGATGAAAAATTTGTGTTTTACCTCGCTTATCTTACAGACCTTTTTGAAATATTGAATAATCTCAATCTCAAACTACAAGGTAGAAACTGCAATATACTCAGAGAATTTAAAATTCGAGCCCTGATTGGAGGAAAAACTGCCCTCTGCAGCCAGTTTAGATTCCAGATGCTTAGTACACTGAATCGCCCAAGAATTGTCCCGGTTTTTGCTGCTAATTAAAAAAAGAACATCCTCTACGATTATATAGAAATATAACGGAAATGATTATATAAAAAGATACAGAATAAGCTTACATGAAATACACTAATATATATGATTACATACACTCATCGTACACTAAATATTTCGATCTGGCCAGATCTTATCTGAGTATATACCTACCCTACATCCAATATATATATATATATATATATACAAAACAAAACAATATTATTTTTTTTTAAATACGTAGTTACAAAGGCATACAACATACAAAGTAAAGAGACAGTATAACTAACCTGTTACAATAGACACCGATTAACGGAATCTGCATTGCTGATTAATGTAATTTGTTGCTTAACCTGAAAGGTGTCTAACTTTTTGCGGTATATTTATCTAGTCTATCTGTAGTGTTTTGTCGGCCCTATATTATCTGTCTGTGCGGTAATTGTTAGTTACTTTTTTTATCGATTTCCTTACCTTCTTATCTACGTGAAGATACGAACAAATTGCTTTGCGAAAATATTCACAGCATCGATAGTACCAAGTACATATTCTTTGCTCAGGGACTTCATTGTAAAAACATTTTTTCCTGGTTTGGAAAAATACTTTTGAAATTAACGGACAGATGTCTCTCACTGCAATTGTTTCTTTTCTTAAAGATTCCAATAAGTTCAGGGCGCTATCGGGAAAGTAATTAAACCCGGAATGCCATTTTATATGAGCCATATTATCAGTTACCTGAAGGGACGATAAAGACTTTTCGAATGCCTTTTCTGGCAGCTACCCGGTAGCCCAGGCGGTAAAGAGTTGGATCCCTGACCGGGAGACCGGGGTTCGATTGCCGTCGGGGATAGAAGTCGTTCAAATATTACGGCAGCATCCAAGGGAGGAGGTTCAGTTCAAGCTTTGTTTCTTTTAACTGGGCGTTTATATATTAAGGATATGGCATCTGCTTAATTTTGCTTACTAAGCTGGGACGGAGGGCTAGAATTACTTAAAGTGAGCTGATGTACTCGCTTTTTACAAGTACTTCATTTTTTTGTGACTAGTCATGAATAAATACTCTCGTTTGATTATTTTTTCTATTTTCAACATAATTATTATAAATGCTTCACAGAATGCGTTAGCTTGTAAATACGGATTAGTGGTGACGTTAGAGTTTTCTATTTTCATGGATGGGAAGACCTAACACCTCACGTAATTTCCTCATCTAACACAACAAAATTCGAGACGCTACTGAGAAGGAATAGCACTCACTGTACTAACGTAAATTCCTGGATCCTTTACTCTGGCGAGACGGTCGTTGTTTCTGCGTAATTCTGTTCATGTGAGTTGCTGAATAAATCAAAGACCTACAATATAGCATCGTCTTCAAGAAAATAAACAATTGCTTAAAGAGAGATCTTTTGTGAATTTCTAAAGGTTTGGAAGCCAGGTTCCGAGTAGCCGTGGTTCAGTTGTTAGAACTTTGGTTTCGCATTCCGGAGGTCCTGGGTTCGATCCCAGTGGTCGGCCATTCTGACAGAATTTTAATTTTATTTATGGCCTTTAGACATCTAAGGTTCATGCCAGGATAGGGGAGAGATAAGGATTTGGGAAGGTGTCGGACAGATCCTAAGTTGAAGGTGACATCCCGGCATTTGCCTGGTGTGACTGAGGAAAAACCCTAGAAAAACATCAGTCAGGATGGTCAGCCGCTGGGATCGAACTCACGACCTTCCGAATGCTACGCTACGGCGACTCGGTGCTATCCTGACAGGTTTTTCAGAGTTTTTCTCAGCTAGCCGTACACCAAGCTAATGCCGGGACGTTACCTTCAAAATCAGACCCTGGTTGCCTTCTTTCCCCACATCCATTTCTCATTCCTATGCAGGCCTTAAAAGCATAAATGAGATTCAATTCCAGGAAAATGTGTGGACATTCTTGAATTTCCCTCTGAGTCTTTACTCTCCAGCAATTTCAAAACTTATTTGCATATTTTGCAAATTACGTTACGGATATTTGCTGCAAAAGATAACTGATGAGAAGGTTATCTAAGACGTAGGTATCATCTTAGTCATAGAAAAGTTTATACCTAAATTTCGCCTTGGTTCGACCTCAGCACTAGTGATTTGAAAATCTTGAATTCTATCCTCTATTTGCTGACACTCCTAATTACGTGTGTTTCATGGATTGCACTCAGTAATGTATATTTAAAAATAACGTGTAAATATCTACTAGGTGGCAGATGGTGCTAATTTACCATATTATTATATGGATATTTATCTCTGATATTAATAGCAAAATTTTTATCAGTAGTAAATTCAACAAAATACTCTTTTTTAAGAGGTAAAGGCAAATAACGTTAAATTTTGCACATATATTAAAAATAAAGTGCAATAAATAAAAATAACCGTCTTTAATTTAGGAAAGACGCGGAACTAGTTCAGAGATAAGAAGTTTAGGTATTGAATATTTGAAATTATTAAAGAGAAAGAAAGAATGTTTGTAAGGTCAGTCAGTTCTTGGTCTCTTAGGAGACTGAATTGAACCTTTTAGTCCAGGCAATAAAGACCCCAAAAACATCAAACTTCGGAAATAATTAGGGTAAAGCTAAGTTTTACCCCATTGATAGAATACTACGAAAGGAACATTTTTACAAGTCCTCCAAAATCCCACTGGAGCTTCCGCCCCCAGTCGCCCTCAAAGGTTCAAAACGCCAATATTTACGGTACAGACATTATTGATGTCTCTGTTATTAGTGATCGGATCAAGTTCAACTTTATTTTTGCTTTTGTTTGTAATAAAATGGGCTAAAATATTTGAGAATAGTAGGTTTTTTACTTTGAAACTTGAGTTTGGCATTATATTTTATTATATATAAAATTTCCTATAAAAGCTCAGCCTATACTTTTTGAATTTACTGATAGTTTTATTTATTTATGTGTGATGCTAACGCTGAGAGGGGGAGAAAGAAAAATGGGCGTGCGACGCGACTGCCCAGTCATCACGATCAATGTGAGTTACTATACTAAGACTTGAATAGTTGGTCTCATGTAATTGTGAATGAAGTAGATGTAATAAGATTACATCTACTACAAGATGTAAAGTAGATAATCGGGTTTACTGAGGAAATAACAATATAATATAAAAAATATATATATTTTTTTACACAATTTCTAGTGCTTATGGATCCACGCTATTTTCCTCGGCATAAATTGGTGAGTTTAAGCATGATAACCCACTACAATACTAACACATTGGAGAACAAACCAAGGTGGCTTTTCTGCACTCACAGTAACCGCCATATCCTTTTGGCAAGCACAAGAATGTTAATGTAATAGACAGGTCCGTAGCCAGAATTTTGTTAAGGGGGGGACAGATAAACTCTTTTTTTTCTCTCTCTCTCTCTGTCGCATATACATATGACCTTTATTAACCGAGTAGTTAACACAATTTTTGGACTTGGTACTCATGGTTCCAGGTTTGGTTCTCGTTAGAGAATCAAGATTTCGGTGCTGAAGCAATTTAAGAGCTAATTACAAAAAGAATTATAACGAATTCCAGTCCAGAATACTAGAAAATAACGGCTGAGTAACTACTGTTATTTTAATGATAATAATGTACATTTGATTTTACGTTCAGTAGGAACTCGACTCTATTCATGCAAAAAATATTCTCTGAAGAAACTGTTTGTTCTTACAGAATCACCTGAATAGACAATTCTAATAGCCTGCTGCATGGTTCTTCGGGTTTTAAAACCTGTTGCTATGAACTAAGAAAAATATTGAATCATATTTAATATTTGTACATGCCCGAACAACAGAATTACATCAAAAAACCTTCATTCTATTTTTGTATCAGTGAAAGCTGATTTCTGATTATTTACTTTGCAAAAGAACGGAAAGTTCAAAGATGTTCGCAAAGTGATTAAGATTTTGATTGTCTTTGAATGCCTGTCCTATAGACCAGGGGTCCTCTAGCCTCAGAACCAAAGCTACTCGACAAATATGAAATATGCCCTGCGATACCAAAATAGAATGAAAGTTGTCTGATAAAATTCCGTGGTCAGACAGTAAAGCTACCCGTAAACGTAAACGAATAATGCAAACGTTAACTAATCTCCTTGACATCCAGACCATGAAGGGCTGTGTGTGAACTAATCTAAAATTTACCTTTTATTTTTAATTTCCAAATATTAAGGAGTAATATAAAATTTGTTTTAAATATTTCTGGGGTACATAGACCCGCATTCAGGATATCTGAAGAGGTTCTCCCTTCTCGTAGACTAACTTTTGTGAACTCATTGAATAATCACCTACACATGGGAGCAAAGATGTAATCCCATCCTTAGTAACTAACTGATATGAATCAACAATCGTTATCACAGTAATATGATAACCTTTATTTGTCTTTCCTTTCTAAGTTCGATTTTGTGACCACTTTTACAGCGCAAATTTCAGCCGACGTTTGTCTCTGGCGAGCAGACTGAGAACATAGTTCTACGTTGATTTCAATGTCACTGTTCACTGACAAGTGTGTCAGACCAGTTAATCTGTCATAGGCGAGCGAAGATTTAATTATCCTCAAACTTGAGAAGCAATGTTCAGGTGTACACGTTGTTATAGGCATAGCAGACATGACGTTATAGACATGAAGTAAATCAGATACTAACGTAAGTACCATTTTTGTCAAAATTGCCTTTTTACATTAATTAAATAACAATAAGTTATTGTTATTTTGGCCTATAACATGTATGAAGATCAGGGGCCAAACTCATTGCTTAGTTCTTCTATTGGGTTTTATAAAATGGTGAAACGTATTATTTTATATGAAAATAAAATTTTAAAAACTGCTTTTTCTCGTAAGTTAAATAAAGAAAGATAGTGCCTTATTTACTTCAAGTTTGCAAACAGTTGAAACCGAATAAACCCGTATTATTCTTTGTTTCAAATTCACCCACAAATTTATATTGGGTACGTACAAATGTTCTACGCGTTTTCGGTGTGCGTATAAAAGTGCGAACAACACAAAATGGTATTCACCTAGAATTGTGCATAATAATTGCCATCGCAAACGATCACGTCTTGCCTTCTTTCTCATAGAAGATGAATTCCCAGCCGATAAAGTCCCTGAGATATAGAGTCGAAAAACTGTTGTACGGTAGTTTTTAAAGTTCTGCAAAGCGGAAAACTTATGGTAATCTATAGAGAAAACATGTGGTAATCTGTAGAGAGAACATGTGGTAATTTGTAGGGGGCCAAGTAAGGAAAATAGGGTGGGTGGGGTAAAACCTGTCAACCAAAGTCCAGCAATTTTTTACGGATGACGACAGCAGCGTGAGGCCTGTCGTTATCATGGGGGATGATGATTCCTTGATGGACGAGATCTGGCTGTTTTTTGTGGGGGCAGTGGTAAGGATTGTCCGACCCACTGTGATGATAGGACCTTCCTTTCCACATCGTAGCCGTATACCCACATTTCTTCACCAGTGGGAAATTTTGGTCAGCATTCGATCGGCATAACAACCCTTCTCTTATACTTATACAGTTGTCTCTTTCTTCAGCTGCTAACAGACATGTCACAAACTTAGTGACAGCACGTCGCATGTGCAGTGTTTCAATCAACATCATGTGACACAAGCTTGTTTAGTTCAGGAGTAACTTCTCGTAGGGTGAGATTATGGTTTGCATGGTTGACTTTCCACAGCTTTCCCACATGATCGATGTCGGTAGTTGTGAACGTTCGGCCGGAATTTCGTCGTCCTCGATGGAGGTTCGATCTGATTTGAAATGTCTGCACCATTCGTAATATTACGTTCACTCAAACGTTCTTCACCATAAACTTCATCCAACATGTCAAAAGTTTCTATGAAAATTTTGTGCAACAGAATTTCACACATACTTGCTGCTCTTCCAGTTCCTTCATGTTCGGTCAACTAATAGTCGCCACGGACACACACATACAGAAAACTCAAGTTGCATGCGATAACATTACAGTAATTACATTTTGATTATATACTCCAGTAGTACACATATGTGTTTTCAACGTTGAATTTAGGTTCATTTCGTTGATTAACCGTTAACAGTTGAAAAAAATACGTTTATTCTTAAATCATATTTCAAC
Source organism: Lepisma saccharinum (assembly GCA_022664845.1). NCBI lineage: Eukaryota > Metazoa > Arthropoda > Insecta > Zygentoma > Lepismatidae > Lepisma > Lepisma saccharinum. The sequence goes on from JAGDQP010002216.1 coordinate 96,403, forward strand.
AAAGACGTCATTGCGTTGATAAGACGTCAATACAACGTGTATTCAATACGTTATTTTCAACTATGGTATAATAGATTTTGTTTAATCTATTTCTTACTAATGTTATGTCAAAACATATTAAAAACTAATTGAATAGCACAAACTATAATTTTGGTGTTCTCATGTGCACGTTGAAAATAGGTTGAATTTTAAACCCTATTTCAACGAAGTTATAATTTCGTTGATACGACGTTATGTGACGTACTTTCAACTATCATTCATACAGTCCTAGATTTCGTTTCACACTTGTATTTCTAATTTAATTGCTTAAACATTATAATTAAAAGCAAATACAATGTACTATATTTTTCATGTTTTCATTTGTATGTTGAAAACAGGTTGAATTTTAATCTATATTTCAACGAACATTTAATTTGAACGATACAGTAAAAGAGTAGTGGCCTCCCCAGGTGGATTCTTGGATAAGTGGTCAACGTGTCAGATCAGGTCGGTATAAGGTCGAAATAAAGTGAGGATAAGGTCAGTAGTCCGATTCTTATGACTTGGACCAAGACTTTTTCCTACAACTTCAGTGGAAGATTCATCCACGGTGATTTAAAATATTCGGTTTCTGGCCACAGTCGCCTTCCCAATGACGCTGACTTCGGAGACATTGAACGCTACGTCAAGAAAGAATCCTTAATCTATGACCTATTAGATTGGTTTCGTATCATAGAAAATTGTCTGGCTTCCCCCAGAAAGTACAAGCTAACGAGGATGAAAAGAGATGATTTTTTTGTCAGCTTTGCCTCTAGAAAAAGCTATAGTCACCCGCTAAAGAACAACTTATGAAACAACTATTAACTGGCTCAAAATACGATGGATCAGATTGAACAAATCGAACCCGATTACTATCTTCTTCAAGCAGACTCTGAACCAAGAAGTTTCTTTCAGGGCACTCACAGTAGGGAGGCATTTGAAGACAATGAGGAAATCAGAAGGTTTTCTGTGACGACTTGGAAACATTGGCCAACCCCTGCTTTATGGAGAGGACCGGAAGGTAACCTTAGCAAAAAAGAGCTAAGATTACTTAAGTTTATTGCGTCCAACAAACATGCCTTTTTCAACAGATTGCCTAGTGGCCCTGGAAGGCAGTGCAATCAACATGATCGCGAAGACGGCGAAGAGGACTATAAAGACGAAAATGAGTTTATGGACGAAAAATTTTAGGTTCGAAGGTTTCTTTTAGTTGACAGCCATCAACTATGATAAGACGTAGTCAGTTTTTGAACCTACTTAACGATAACTAAACGTACCTAGATACGACAATTTTTTTTAGGAAGATACGTAATATTTACGAATTGTGTAATGTTTGAGAAAAAACTAGGTACCTATCCTCATAGTCTATTTTGGTGATTTGTCCTCATGTTCTACTTTGGCGATTTCTCCTATTGTGTTTTGAACTGTAAGCAGTGTTTTCCAACTAAAGTAATTTTGTGCAATGTATGACTTTTTTCTCTCCTAAGATTCAATCAGAGCCGCCGTAGTTCAGTGGTAGAGCGTTCACGTAGCATTCGGAAAGTTGTGGGTTCGATCCCAGCGGTGTCCCGTCCTGACTGAGGTTTTTCCAGGGTTTTTCCTCAGTCACACCAGGCAAATACCGGGATGTCACCTTCAACATAGCTCTGACAGACACCTTCCTCTCCCCTATCCAGGCCTGGACCTTAGATGCCTAAATCCATAAATATAATTCAAAATTCAATTCTTAAAATCCAAATTAATTTAGTTGTGTGTTGTTTACAAACCAGATTGTTTGGATGTTTTCATCTTAAAAATTGAAAAGGTATTTTTAGATCACATGAAAAAAATATGTTAATATCAATCAAAATACTTTATTTTTGCACCAAGGAAAATAGTTGCTCTACATAGGTTTCATGATCAGGACATAGCCTTAATGACTACTGATTAGTGGGGAAGGGTCATTCTTATCAATTTTAAAAATTTGATTAAACTACAGATGAGAACGCAAAAAGTGCGTTCCTGTAAAATGCAAAAAGAAAAAAAATGGACTTGGCCCGTTAGGCAACTGAGTGGCTCATTTACTCCACGTATTTTCAACGTTTGTGTGCTACTGGGGATATTGAGGCTAGGAAAAAATGTCAGTAATCCTGGTTCATAAATCGGAATTTTGTTGTAATTTCGTTTCCGGTATTGGTATTATGTCATTTTTTTTTTTTTTAAGTCTGCGTAATGGGAAAATGACAGCTGCTACGTAACGCTTCTACACGCTCCGTATTTAAAGTCATTTTGTAATAAAAATATATTTGTAGTAAACATACTTAGCTGAGTTCATGAAGTGCATATTTTTCTGGACAGATGCCCCTGTAGAGTAGTGATTAAAGTGATGGACTACAAATCACAAGATTCCACGTTCGAATCCAGCCGCACACAAGTGAAAAAGTTGCAACCGTACCCGAAGATAAGATAAGAAAAGCTCCTTTGAAACCTTAGTAGAGATATCATGAAGACAATGAATCCCAGTAGCACACAAACGAGTTTTCAGAGTTGACTTTTTGTTTATTTCGTTGATTAAACCGTTAGTGGTTGAGAAAAGTACGTTTAATTATAAATCATATATCATCAAAAACTTGATTGGATTCAACTGTTATTTTCAACTACGGTATAGATCTCGTTTCATGGGATTCTTTCTAATTTAATGGAATAAAATTTGTAATTAAAATTTAAAAGCTAATTGAATGCTATTATTATTTTGTGCCCTCTTTTTCATGTTGAAAACACATTGAATTTCAATGTATATTCCAAAGAAACTTTGGTTTCGTTGATAACACGTTAATGTGGCGTGTTTTTTAACTATTATATTGAACTGTGTCCTAGATTAGCTTTCCAAGTTAATTGCATTTGCATAAAAAAATATGCTTAAAAGCGAATATAATAAAATTAACTACGTTTCTCATGTTCTCATTTGTATGTTGAAAACACATTGAATTTTAAACTATATTTCAACGAACAATTAATTTCGTTAATAGGGCGTTAATGTGAAGTGTCCTCAACTTTCCTTTTCAACTATGACATAGATTTCGCTTTATATGCGTTTTTCTGAGTCGACATATCACACTTATTGAGAAATTCAACCTTAGTAGTGCAGCGATGGTCAAAGTGTTAAAGAAGAAAAATGCACGTAACAAAGAAAGAAGGAAAGAATTCTTTATTCTTATTCTTACACGATGGTGAAACGACGGGTCTGGATTTGTGGCGACTGCATTCAGTACTGCCTTTTACGTCTTCGTAACAAAGGGAATAGTAAAAGAGAAGTGACTCTCAAGGCGGATACTTGGATGAGTTGTCAACATGTGGAACTACCAACGACGAGTGGGGAAAGTTCCAGCTACGAACCACACAACAGACGGTTGGATAATTTACTATTGGAAAATTAATTCTGTATATCATGATGAAAGCAACGGACAAAATGCAGTTAAATATGTAGGCCTAGACCAATAGACAGCAAACATACTCTCTTTTGGCCAACTGAACACGTTTCTTCATTGTCCGCTTCTTGATTTCGACTTGTTTCTCATCAACCATTATTTAACGTCGAATAAACCGTTAAGAGGAGGACATTTCTTTACATATACAACGTTAAAATTACGTTTCGGTACTAACGTTTAATCCACTTATTTTCAACGTATGTGTTACTGAGGGATCAAATCCAACTAATGATGTATACTAATATATTACACATTTGGTCGGTAGTGGATTATTAAAAATGAATGGATATTTAACATGAACATGTAAGAACCAGTACAATTGGGAACAATAACTACTGCAGACACGATTCCATTATATGACGCCATTAAGTTCCTCTATTCTTTTACTGTAAAAGCATACGTACAGAAAACAAAACATACGTATAATGAAATAAATATATTATGTAACCAAGAGAAGGTTTTTTCCCCCTGAAAGTACTGTAATAATTCACGTAATTCTGTTTACTAAAATAGTAAATGTCTCCCAGTGCACCCGTGTACTCAACGCGCTCTACTGTGATATTGTTGTTAGTCCCAGGTTTGAAAACTGGGCTAGCTAATGTCCAAGGACACTATCGGTTCTCCTCCAGATAGGGTAACTCGGATGTGTATCGATCAAGGGGATATATCGATCACAACATGTTCGTGTTCACCTGTTTTCCTCTCCCTGGTCGAAACAGACAATATTTATATAACTTTACGATAAGAGTTCGGTTGATTTTTGAACAATCCTCGTATTTTTTTCATAGGTCAAGAAGATGAAAGTGAACTCCAGCCTGCAGACAAATATAAAATAAATTGTTTCTCTCGGTTGATTTATGATCCAAGTTAAAAGAATTTTTGTTTTCTTTTTGAGGACAACAAATGACATACTACGGCGTAATGATTATTAACTATCTAGTAACAGTTCCAACTCTCTTTCATTTGATGTTTCAATCATTGTTTTATCTTTCACAACAGATTTCCCCATCTTACTCCTCCTTCCATATACTTTTTCTCAGCATCTTTCATTCCTTACATTCCCAGAAAATTAAAAGAGGTAAATAAAGCCAAATCTTTTCATTGCTATTTTCATATTATCTGTTAGTAGTTTTTTTTCTGGTCCATCTAAGCGTTGGGAAAAGTTCTCAAGCACGACAAAAGAAAGAACTTCTCTCACACATTCTACGCTCTTTCTGAATGGACAAACGTTGCGAAGTCGCTGCAGTTACTGACCCCACTACATACGTACGTACGTTAAACGTAAGGTACTCTTCTCGTATTTTCCTACAATGTTGATCAACCTAATTCCGTATGTGTTATTTACTGTCAAACCTTCCTCACCATCACGTTTTCGCTTCGTTTTCTCCCGTACTCACCCTCATGGATTCATTTCAACGTCACACAATGCAGCCGATTCCAAGAACGCTGGCAAAAAAAAAAAAAAAAAAAAAACTAGTTAGGGATTTTTCATGTTGGGTTGGTTACAGTACATTTATAATGGTAAGAAATTACTTATGAAAGTGTTTATTTCCTTTTACCTGTCCCAGAATAGGAGTCGCAAAGCTACCTTTGTTTGATTGACAGTGATTCTGAGGCAGTAAACGACGCGCGTGTTGAAAGTTGTATAAAAACTTTAGATTGAAGCAGATCATAATCAAATAAAGTGGAATCAACGTCTAAAAATGCGTAGAAAGTTACGAAATATTAATTTATCAAATATAAATTATTAGTGAATTGTTATTGGCGGGCTCCATTGTTAGAGCGTTGGATTCATGTCCGCGTGGTCCCGGCTTCAATTCCAGGCTGGAGTCCCACTTTTCGGTGTCCACAGCGTCGTGAGGAAATCTGGGGAGTCACACGAATAAAGACGTGACGGACACTCGATCTAGAAAGCCCCTAATACGCCTGTTCGCGGCTAGGTGGCGCGCAAAGCTGACCACACTGCCACCATTCAGGTGGGCGCAGTTCCACCAAGCGCGGACAAATGGCGTTGAGGCAGGCTCAGGATCTATCGGTCTGTAACGCCGGTGGTTATTATTATTATTGATTTGTATTAATTGAAAGCGTTAAAATACTATATGCTATTAAGAAAAAGTTATGTTGCTCCGCTCTCAGACTTATTCTAAGTTATAGTCAAATGTATTTTCTTTAATACAAAACAAAAAATTCTGCTCGAACCTCTGTTTGTTATTCAATCGTTTCGAAATGGCGTACCAAAAAATCAATTTTCCAAAGTGTTTGAGCTAGAGCAACAAAATTTGGCACAAAGGTATCAAGAGTAATTTAGGAAAATATTACATGTTGAAAAAGTCGCCATCTTGTATCCGAAATGGCCGCCAAACGTATTGTTGTATAGAGTGCAGAGCCTAAACCATTGGAGCTAGAAACATCAAATTAGATATGAACGTACATGATCACTAGTAGTTAAAGAAAATATTACAAATTGTTTCGAAAGACACCACTTTAGATCCAAAATGTCGGACCCAAAAATCCATTTTCCACACCGTTTCAGCTAGAGAAACGAAATTTGTTATAAAGGTGTATCATCACGAGTAGTTTAGGTAAATATTACAATATGTTGAAATGTCGCCATCTTGGTTTCAAAATGGCCGCCCAAAACCAATCTCGAATAATTTATTAAAAAACATCATATTTCATTAAAATCAATTATCAGTTAAGTATACGCTAAAATCTTAAAATGTTGTTAGGAGATTAAATTTTGCAACTCTGACTTCAAATTCGTAATCAGTGACCCAAAAAACCATGCACATGATATTCATCTTGATTGTAACATGATATAGAGTAGGGTGAGCCGAATTTTCTTTCAGATATTGTGATTTGAGTTGTCATCAAAAGTTGTGCATTGCTACCAAATAAAGCCATGCCAAATATACCAGTCCTAAAACAATATTTAACCGGGCCCCTGGACTCCTAAAGGACCCTTGCAAAACAAGGAATAAACATATGATACCAGTTTCCACATGTTAGGGTTCGAGTAGTTATGAAAAGTTGACCTTTGTCACTCAGTCCAGTCTTTCCGTGAGTTTTGCGGTCTGCATGATGTGGATTAGCGGTTAAAAGTTCTCTTGTGATAAAGAAAAGAAACCTTTGAGAGCAGTATTGTATAGTCGTATCTGAAAATGTTCGACGACTTCAGCACAGTCGAAAAACTGTACTTCTGTAAAGTTTTTGAATGTTCGGTAAAGTGTTTTAAGAAACAGTTGCAAGTACAGTAACATATACAAAAGGTTAAACATGTAAAAAATAAAGCTCTTTTCGGAATACAAAACCATTCTTGCCGAAAACAGAAGTTTCAAGTTCGAAAATTTAAGATATCATACTATGTCGTCATCAAGTGCAATCATGATCTTGGTGTGTAAGTAGTGTTTTTTTTTTTTTTAATTAAAAAAATAGCTGTTTTCGAGATAAGTGTTGCACTAAGCAAGTGTATTCGAGTATGTGCATTTGGGAGTGGAAATATTAAAAAAAAAAAAAAAAAAAAAAAAACAGCAAGTTTCAACATTAAATCATGTGAGCTAAATAAACAATGAAGATCACTAAACTTCAAGGCTTTTGCAGTAAGTGGAACAAAGCATTTAAAAAAGGATAAAATGTTTTCGAAAGTGCATATTTACTTCCTTGTTTACGGGTCGTTTTTGGATAAGTAGGGTATTCAAGATGGATATTGAATTCTTCTGTAACTTTTGCTTCAGTAGTTCTACCCACTGCTTCTTGCACGAATAAAATTCACCTCTACAATACAAATGTTTATACTATTTCGCCATGTACATAGGTTTACGAATGAATATAAGCTTCCCCCTCCCCCTTCACGAAAAAAAAAACTTCCACCATAACTGTTTTATATAATTATAAAGTAAGCCATTAAAACAAAATAGGCCTGGACCTTTACCTTAATTAACTTAACCTTACTCTAACGAATACTATATACTTATTTACAGATAACACATTTATGTTCTTCAGTCTAAATTAGCTATAAAAACGTACCTAATTAGTCTTGTTTTAAGAATGTGGATATAGTCTTAATGAGAAACAATATATCAAAGGTAAAGAATCTTTTATTATAACTAATTCTTAGCATCCCTCTCTATCAGCTATTTTATTTGCGTTTTTTTTTACAGCATAATGTAAATCAGATAATAAAAATTACATGGTTTGCAAATTCACACTGAAATGGAATGGCATAAGCTCTCAGTGTACTCTCGGAGGTTGCGCAAATATATTTCGTAAAACTAAGTCCAAGCATTACTTCCTCGTTTCCTTCCTTGAAACAAAGAGACAAAGAAAAAAAGTTTTATTTCCTAAAAATTAAAGTTAAATAAACATTATTTTGAATAGCAAATGAATCCAAAACAATTGTGAACAGTTTTGATGCTGAAATAACAATCCTTCATGAACTATTGCAACAAAACGTTGTTTTTTAAAACAGGTACAACAATTAAAAAAACCAAAACAATCAAAACAAAGTATTTTCGGTTAATATTTTCAATTCTGTTTCCCACATACAAAAGTCAATCAAGCTTACTTTGACAAGTGGGTCAACGTAATGCAAGATTAGCAGCTCAAGCCAAAATGTTTTAAACAAGGTTGAATCAAGCAATCTGGTTTACAAGAATCAAGGCTGAAAAAGCCTTGATATGACAAGAAAGAAAAACACAAAGTATTCCTTAAAAATAGTAAAAAACGTTATTCTGGGTGGGAATCGAACCGAGGACCCCTGGCACTGATGCTGTAGTCACTACGCTACGGAACCACATGCCGTAGCTCTCTCTCCTTATACTTAGTTCATCCGATTGCAAGGAAACAAAATTTAAATAAATTTAAAGTTTGATAATCTTCCTCATATAAATGCTTGTTCAAACAAGCTTGAATTAGGTTAGTTACAACATCAAGCAACCATGTTGTTCAAGAAAGCCACTTCTGTTGTCCCAACAAGTTTGTTTCGTGTTTTTTTTATTAACTTCAACACAATATCAAATTTGACAAGCTCAAGGCAAGTTATTGACAACCTTGTTCCAAGCTGGCATGCTATCTGGATGTTCATTTCTTTCTTCAAAATCCAGTTTCGTGTTTTTCTTTCGAACTTCAAATACCTATGGAAGTCTGTATTTCCAAACAAGAGATTATTAGTTATACCAGAACAAGTAGTACAAATTTAACGCGACCCAAACAACTTTCGAATTCTCTTTTAGCTTTGCCAGCAACCTGTTCCTTCGTAGTGTACCAATCACTTGCACAGACGCTGCAGACAAATAGACAAAGTAAAGTTTAAAACGACCCCCACAACAAACTGTGTGCACGAAACTGTAAAGATAGATTGTGTCAGTGGTAATCCTCAACAAGGTCATTGGTATCACAAGTAAAGGTGAAGATATTAGTGAAAATCTGACAGAAATACTAGAAACAAGTGTAAAATGTCCCAATTTACTTTTTGGAAAAGTGCAAATAATACTAATATATCGTGAAGAAAAGTTCTAACGTCAACAGATTAATTAAAAAATGATCACAAGGTAAATGAAGGCGGCTGATTTCAAATTTGAAACCAGTTTTTTCTCTCTCTAATCTTCTTTCTTTGATACTGTAACTTAGTATTAACGACGGACAGAGAAATGCAACGAACATTCTCTCAAAATTTTGAGGTCCGCTATAAAACAAACTTTGATGCCAAAACAGCCAGGTTTGAAGAAAAGTTCGCCCGAAAACAGAGTAAGCGTAATTCAAACTGATTGTAAGTTTGCCATGTCAAGTGTATTAATTTGCGTCAAACTTGCCATAACAAGTCTAAAGCTTGAATCAAAGATCATACTTCCTAGTTGGCAGGTGGCAAGTGTAACAGCCTACTTGCTGTTCCATTTTTATTTTTTATTTTTCTCCCTTTTATTTTTCTTAGTCTCCGTTTTGTTTTCTTTCAGTGTGTTCTCTTTAGCTCATTCTCTTTGGTTGGCTTTAGACTCTTTGAGCGTTTTCCGCTTGGATTTTTCTTTGGATTTTTAATCGTTATCCATCCAGGTTTTCGTTAGTCACGCAGCAATGACTTGGATCTAACGCTTGTTTTTGATTGGCCCTAGTCAATGCTTCGTGACTTGTTTTTTGCTGATTGGTGTGAATCAGCCTTCTTCTCCGTTTGCTGGGAGAACTGCTCTCCCACGCCATGTTAGTTTAGTTCCAATTTTTAAACCGAAGCGACCAGATGCATGGGCTTTCCATCACCTGTACTTCCTAAGCCCTGTCTACGAAAGGTAGATGTAAAAACTAAATTTAACTTAATTTTCGATGATATTTCGATTGATTTCGTCCGTTCCGGAAAATTACTTTAAATCATATTAAGAAGAATAAAAACCGATACAAGTGCTACCAGGACTTTTTCAACATAATAATTTCGGAATTTTCACCTCATTAAATTATATATTTTGTTTTGAGATTATTTATTAACATGTTTAATATGTTCTAAATTTTAGTATGGGGCCGCTATTGACCGAATTCTTGCATTATAAATATCGGTCCGTTAGGTTTCAATAATCAAATGCCAATTTCTCGTCTCCCGTTTTTCCATATCTATTCGAAATTCCCGGTTAGCCATGTTTGACAGCTACCGCATATTTTCCATACTTGATCAAATTAGCAACATGTCTGCTCGATTATTTTTGCATACCGCTTTGATGCTAATAGTAAATTATAATTTATTCGACATGGTTCGATAATTTTTGGTTTCAACTCCAGCCACTATTCTCCAATGAAAAATCATATTTTATAACAATATTTTGTATTTTCAAAATTTATTCAGAACGTCTTTTATATAACGTAGTAATCGTCTGTAATGACGTCACGAAAATATTAAGGTTAAAGTGATTCTTTAATTATCATGCATTTTGGACTAGAACTTCTTTCGTGTAAGTAATACTGTACTAAAACTTTTCCAAATTGTACAACAATATTTCGGAAATAATTTGTGAAAACATCAACGAAATTTGTTAATAATTACAGAAATTATGGACATTTACGTGTGACTACATAACTTTCAGTTCGGCTTAATTCATGTATACCAGCGATTCAAATTTGTTTGTTTTACAATGCAACAGTAATTCTGTTCAGATTCTGATAAAATTATCATAGCCGAAAGCGTGAAATATGTACATTCTAAGCAATAAATTGAAATTATGAAATTTTTATATTTCTTCGAAAACAATCTTGAGTTTATGTTCAGTGAACGTAGTGTAGAAACCTCTCAGTTAACCAGGTACGATATAAGGCATTAGTTCATAATCCTCGTACAGTGTTTGGTAATGTTTATAATGTGCAGTGAGTTATTTAATGTTTAACTTGATATCAATTGGAAATTAGCTATGAATTGTTACGTGAAGTTGACAGCAATTGATACTCATTATTTCTGTGTTTCGGTAAACCTATCGTTTTAAGTAATGTGACTTTTAATTAGATTAGATCGGTTCATAAATCTGTAGACCAGTGGTAGGATTCTTTCGCCAGCTGAGAAGTGATGACTTGGGAAAGGAACTATATATTGAATTTTTGGTTATTTCTGCGTTGAAATATGAAGTGACTCCAGCATGTGATTTGTGTTAATATATATTATTTGCGTTTTGCGTTATGACACTACGTTTGGACTGAGTTGCGACCGTCATTCGTTGTGTTCGTTCGTCTTTATTTCAGGAATTGCGATTCCAGACTACAGGTGTGGGCCCTACTAAGGTAAAGGTAAGACATGGTCTTTTGCCACCCTGTAGACTTCGAAGTGAGTAAAGACATAGTATGAGTCACATATGAGTCGTTTTGCGTAAGATTATTTCCCAAGTAAAGATTTGCGTTTTTCTTTCTTAAACTGTCGCTAATCTGAACCAGCTGGTACTTCAGAGTATGAACTGACGATCTAATTAAGAGATTGGAGGTGTCGCCTTACCGGTATTTCCTCCCTCGATCTAAATTATTTTTTTTTACAGTGATCACAAGGATCTGGAATCCTCTTTCCCAGATATTCTTAAATCTGGAAGGCATTTCTGCGCCGCTCGTCTGGGGTGTAGAAAATGTTTGGAGCTAGAGGTTAGGTTAGATGCGTTGCGTGGGTACTCTAGGCTCCTGGCGACCCTATTTGTCTGTGTGATCCACTTTTGGGATCATTAGGTCTGTTGTTGTCCGTTGCAGTTTTTGTGCGACTCCAGCCAGGATTGCCAAAAACCTGTTAAACCTGTGCGTT